>JAMKCH010041007.1:0-12775 GCA_023653785.1 Ophioderma brevispina | reverse complement strand
TTATCCTGTGTAACCTGAACTCCAAGTTGGGGCCTGAAGGGGGTGTGACAGTGCTTCCAATCAATGTTTTCTTATTATCAATGCATACAGTACTTGTGTACCCAAAATTCACAGTTTTCTCGCAGATTTCACACTCACATGAGAATCTGTACACTATAGTCCCCCACTAGAGGTAGCATACATGTGTTCAGTATTGACTAATGAACTTCGCCGTCCGCAGTTCTGGATCCACTGTAATAACAAGATATCACGTGTCAAAGTTTAAAACTAGCGGTCCTCGGGCCCTAGTTAGAGGCCAAAAGTCGTGTGAACGTATATTCAATCCGATAACCCCCAAACTCGTTCTAACCTCGTATTCATGGCTCATTCATTCCCTTGAAAAATGTGTTTCACACAATTTGGGCAGTCCTCTATGGTGCTAGTGATGTCTGCCCGTTAGTTTGTGAGTAGGCCAAAAGTCACTTGGTCACCAAGGTCACATAGGTCATGCAACATGTGGGTCACTACCCATGTCTATTGTCTGCAAAGTATTCATGAAAATGCTGCGCACATATTGGAAAGAGGCACTTATGTTTAGATTACATTTTGACCACAAACACAGACAGAGACAGAGACTAGACCACAAGCAATCCCTATGTGCCCTCTTGCAAACGGAATGTTGCGACGCTTGTTATAGTAGACCGTCGTGAAAGTAATCAAGTCGCGGCATGTAATCATAGTCCCGGCTCCCATAAGACTACAACGAATAAAGCGTGAAACTAAGTTGCGTGAAGAGTCAACTAAATCATTGCCTATTTGTTCACCATATGTTCCCGGACCTGTAGCCCGGAGACTAACACTATCTCCTGCCACCGGAACAACTACAATAAAACACAACAACACGGCATCGTCGTCGTCGAGTAGGCGGCAACGATTTTTAGGGTCACTTTTAGGTGTTTAAATACCAAAATGGTTTATTTTGTTAATGTAATGCCAATTTTTTTCCATTTATTTTTCTGCAGTATTAATGTTCAATGGCCTTACATCATAGGTCACAACAGGATTTTTGCCTCAAGCTCACTATTTCTTTACAGCAAATATAGGAAAAAACTGAATGTTTCATATGAGAGGGTTATACATACTTTTGTTTCCCGCAACCCCCCCCCCCATGGAATTCTTCAAATTATGCTAGTTTTTATTACATTGGTTCATTGAACAAAGAAGTCAACATTTTGCCATCGTCATTCCTTAAAGAGCTATTGCATCAAAACTTCAAGCGTACTATTTTTAGGAAGACGAAGTGCTACTTCCCACGTCCATTCGGCACCGGGCCGGTGGTTTCTACCATGGGAAATGCGCTATGTTAGGTTTTTTTTTTTATTTAAATACTTTTGCTTGAATGATGGTATTTTTGGAATCTCATACAGATGAAATATGGATGCCGATTTAGATCTTGTGAAGAAAATTCTTCTGAAGGCAAACACAATCCTGTGCGAGAATCTGGCTGTCATCGATATTTTGAGAAAACTCAAGGCCGAACAAGTGTTGAAGCCAGGTGAAGTTACCACTATCAAAAGTCAAACAACAGATGAGGATAAAGTGGAAACATTGCTTGATATATTACGAAGAAAACCAGTGTCTGCATATGAAGCGTTTATGGACTGCTTGAAAGCAGAGCGAAAGGATCTTTATGATAAAGTCAAGATGCTAGAGGATGAGTTTAATTACATATCAAGTAAGATGAAATTATCTGTCTTGCCAATTGTAAACTTAGAGCAGGTTGAATTGCAGGACACAGATAGTTTTAAGGTTTCAAACATGGGTTGTAAGATTTCATTTATATTACCCACGAATTTTAAGCATTGTTATCCTCTGTGATCCTGAAGTAACGGTTGCAAGTGCGTTGTCTACCTAAGACAAACGTTAATATATCTCAAAAGGATCGCAAACAAAGTCTTGTTTTGAGCTTATCTTGATTTCTTTTCATTGAAGTTCATTGATTTGGGGATGATTTCAGAATATGTTGGTTAGAACACTGTATTTACAGTTTTTAATCACATTCTATCGAAACCTTGACTGATATCATAGACCTGATCCATAGAATGCTGGCTCGGGGACTCTGGCCTTTTTTCACATGCAGTTTCTGAAGAAAAAAATATTCCTACCATATTAGGGTTAGGGTTGTATCATTTGAAGACTGATGCATGCAATTGGAACTCATATGAGTTACATTTCACTAAAGAGTCAAATGTGAGATGAAAAAGAAGAGGAGTACTGAACAGTAGACAAATGAAATTGATACGGGGGTAAGGCATGAATTTGTCATTCGCGGGACACAAGAACGTGCAAGAAAGCCATATTACCCATAGAAAGGGTTATTTGGAGGCAATTTGTTTGTGTTTTATAATCAGAGTCTTTGGGTGAAGATTTTGCAAAAAATTATCTAAAAAGTGAGATTTTTTTTTTGGGGGGGGGGTATTTATTTTTATTTTGCAATAAAATGTGTTGTCTTACGCCTACATTCGTGCTGACACTTGGAGGTCCCCCGCAAGGGATTAGTCTTTTTTATCATTGAATTAAGGAAAACATAATTTCTTCTATTCTTTTGTAGCAAATTGCTATTTATTTGTTGTATTTTATTAATTTTTGTCAGGGGGAAGTCCATTGTCACAGACAACATTCAAACACCTGCTGAAACACCTACTGAAGGGCAAGTGAAACAGGTAGTTAAAAGTTAAGATATCGTATTTATGAGAATGTCAAGGGATATTAGTAGAACGGGAATTTTAATGCAACGATCATATGTTGGAAGTTTGTCTTTTTTTCAAATAGAAAAGTATGACATTCAAGACAAATATTGCACGCAAAAGTTAATCATTATATTGCTAATAGCCAAAATTCACAAAAATAAAATCTAAAGGCGCTCAGTTTTGGTTCTAGATTTTTTTTCTCAACGAAAACTTCTTCAAAGAAGTTTGACACTATGGAATATAAATAAAGTCTAAATATAAGAAAGTGTTTTATGGGGTATGGGGTTGGGGGTTGGGGAGGCTTTTTTACTCATTTGAATAGCAATCAGCCTTAAATAACCATTCTCACGGAATAAAGTGCAAGGTGATATTGCGGTTGTCCGTTATAATATATAGTGCGGTGCGGTCTGTGGGTTGCGGGGCGTTATCAAAATATGAAGACCGCTTGAAAAAAGCATTTCACGAAACTTAAAAATAATGGAGCATCATTAATGAAACACGTCAGTAATGCTTTTAATTAGGGAGGATGATGGCCCGCTGTTTCAGTATCTTTTTAAGGGATCAAGATAGAGAAATATAATGCAAGAACTTCATATTTTTTCTATTGAATATCAATGCGACAGTTTCCAATTAAGTACTGATCAAAGACGAGGTAGATTGACAATTGAAATGAAAACCCTCGTTCCAATGTTGTAGTATTGCGTATCAATGCTGTCGTTTCAGTTTAATTTGATCAAAGAAGAGGGTTATACAATACAAGGGTCGTTTACTGTATTTCGTATTGCATAGCAATTCGGCAAGCCAGCAGGGTGTGTTGGAACCAATCCCATCATACTTTAAATGTACCTATTACTGTACTTAGTACTTAGGATAAAAAGTGTTCACAGACGTTATAAAGTCCCAAAACATTTCATGATCATGACAAAAAACATCCTTAAGTACCAGTGCTTTGTGGGCTAAAATTGGTTTAAAACTCAGGGTTTTTCTGTTGAGAATAGGATTTTTGTGGCATCACATGACCTTAATTAAGGTGAAATTTCCCAAAACTGGTGCATTGTGGGATGATCTCAATACACCTTCTGGTCGTCAGCTTCATGATCTCCTATTGTAAAGTTGGGTTTGACTTGAGTGCTAAATCTTTTTAACTGTCTTGATAATTTGAATGAGTGAGTGAAAATTTATTTTCAGTAGTATAAGGTAATCTACCCAGAATTGAAATTGATACAAATTGCTATTGTGATGTTCAACATTACAATAGATTTTATGAAGGATATAATTTGATACATAATATATATAATAACTCATTGTACAAATCTGAAGAACATTTAAAAGGCTATTTTAATTATCTCGACCTTACTTCACATAGCTGTTGAGTCAATCACTGAACTGGAGATTACAGATGTTGTACAGGAGCTGACGATGTCTCAATTAAAGTATGTTTACGAGAAACTCGGTCTTGAATACAAAGTTGTGGAGAAAGCAGAGGCGAAGGAACTTATTAATGATCCTGATCTCAAAGCAAGAAGTGTGTTACGTGAATGGCGACAAATTAATGGAAATGAGGCAACAAAGGTGAAAATAATTGTTGCTTTGAAAGACTGTAACTTTAGGAACTCTATGGAAGCGTTGCAAGCAAAATGGAAAATAACCTTGTGATACTACAGTGTATTATAACATGGGCGCAATTTCATCGCCCAACAGGGAGATGTTTATATATCCAGTCGTTTTTATGTCTATGCGAATGACATCAACTACTGAATGTTTTAAAAACTACCTTTGCTGCACGGACTGATTGTAAAATACCTACTACTCATAGAATTATTTTAACTCTTTAAGTATTCAGTTTTACACAAGCAGATTGTTTTCTAATATAGATGTAAGTGCATAGGGGGTCCATTTGGACACAGGATTTCGTTTTCTGCGCTGCGCCCCATGTTTTAACGCTAAATTAATTTTTCTCAAGATTTTATTTAATCGCCTAAATATCAGTTGCGCCTTTCCTGGTAAAACTTCAAATCAGCCCGATGTTTTTGTAGCATATGATAACTGTATTTAGCACACTGCATGCTAGATTTCAGATTTGAAAAGCTCGTTGCCCAAACATTTAGTGTACTAATCTACCATCATGAACTACCCATGGACAAGTTTGCAGTTGTGCTAATAGCAGTTTTCTGTCTTGTTGTCATGCGTGGGGGGGGGGGGGGTAGGACACGACTGCTCGATTTGGGCATTGGGGATTTCCATGCCTAACAATCGATGCTCCGTGGACAAGTCCTGTTTTTTGCTGACCATATCAGTGACCCATATCTTGAACACCACTCAACCAAAATGATTTTTTTAGGCAGGATCTCATTACCAATTCTTATGATCAAAATAAAAATCCACAGATATCCAAATTTTTAAAAAGTGGGCCATATCACTTTAATTTTAAAGTTTTATTGGGTCACACCCTGTACATCCCAACTAAGCCACAAACAAAAAAATGTGCTTTGTGCTTGATATTTCGTACAGCATCCTTTCTCTACCCCTCTGTGCAGTGACGGTCAGCGCGATAATTTGAATTGCTCCAAGGTTGGTCCTGTTCATACTTCCAACGGCAAGTCGGCCGACGATAACCTCTGGACCATGCTTTGCGGGTCTAGTGCATAATATACGCCTTACGTAAAAAGCATGTGCGTAAAACTAGCATGGGCCAACATATGCCGATGAAGTATTAACCACCATCGCAACTTTTACGAATAAAGTGGCACCTTTATTCCGTAAATTCATCCCTTGTAAGAAACGACAGAAAACAATAAATTAACCAATAGCCCTTTTTCGCTTATTTGTTTTTGTTTTTGTTTTTGTTTTGATATGTGTTTGTTTTATCTTACGTTTTTTTTTGAGACCCTACCTATTCTTTTAAAAAAGTATTAATATCTTACCCGTCGGACTAAATCCATGCAATCCGATTTAAATAATAAATATAACTGTTCTCAACATAGGCGTAAATCCCGGGGGGGGGGGGGGTGGGTATATATCCCCCCCCCCCCAATATTTGATGAGGGGGGGTGGGTAAATACGAAATCATCCCCCATCCCCAATTTTGATGCCTGTTCATGTGTTTTTGACCAAAAATAAACCCGATATTTTACCATAATAGTTTAAAAATTGGTAATTTCCCCGCGCTCGCGCGCATTTTGTTCAATTAGAATTCATCACAAGTGGCGTTAGTTCCACTGTAAACGGGACCTCCACCTTTTTGCCCACCTCAACCAAATCATTGTGACATGAATCCATTCATAAGTTTGACCTTATGTATGATTGCCCAACTTCATCACGGGCACATCCAATCACTGATCACTGAAATGCGTGGATGAGCGATTACCTACCCCACACACTGTGTGCATGCACATTGGCGATTAGGCCTGTTTTTACACACGTTGAAAGCCTTGTTAGAAATGGTCGTTTCGGAACGTTTTTCAGCACCATATGCACCCAATTACACCACCTTATAAAAATAAAATTATCTTGATTGTCAGCTCTACGAAGAGTATAGGTCTCACCGTTTGTCCATGGCGCCCTCTTAATCTGCCTAGGAATCACGGGTGATTTTGCCATAGAGTTAGCATTATCCCCTTCAAAAATACCACTCTTTATAAACTAACATTTTCTTGGATTTTTTCTGAATTTTCTATCAAATAAATTCACATATGTTATTAATGATAATATATCTAACAATTAAAGCTTCTACGAAGAAAATACCTTGAGCACTTTCCTCGCATCGACGTGAGTTTTCTCATATCCTATGAAGCACAGAGTACCCATGGGCAGGTCATGGGCTATTGATGCACTGTGTGCACAGTGAATAGGGAAAGACAGTAACGCAAGATGTTACATATTTTAGCTTCTAAATGGCAATTTTTAGCGCGCTTCGCCCTCACATGGTGGCTGTAATGGATCTTTTCAGCACCCGTTTCATTCATAAACTTTCATCACAACCCCCCATGTCAAAAGAAATTTACGCCACTGGTGTCTGAAGAGGCCATTAGTGTTTCAGGTTTGTGTCTGGCATGAAAGATTGGTAAATATTGTGGAGGAAATCCACAGTTTACCTAATATCACCAATGGTCACATAGTAAAGCCGTTTTTTGGTTCATAGCGAGTGTGCGCGTTTTCATACGATAGTTTGTGGCAACTGGAATTCCACATCAACTATACAAATTTGGGGTCAATACTCCCATGGGATCAAAGAGAGAACTATTGCTTGCTACGGACTGGTTACGCATATCGGCGAAGTTAACTGATTTCTGCTCAGTTACTAATTGTCTAATTATATCTTTCAATACTATGAGGGTATGTCAAGTGCAAAAGTTGCACATTTGATGGAAAATGAATAAAATGTCATCACAATTTCTTTTCCTAAATATTAGTGACCAGTAGATGTACATCATGATGCATTGACTCGAGCAAATAATAGCACTGTTGATATCCAGTAAATCCGTTCGGTATGCAGAGGATAAAGCACCTTTTTATGTGGAAGTACAGAGCCATTGTTATTACCCACACAGTTGAAACAGATTTCAGGTGCTCATCACTCGATTAAGATTGAGCTATTTTTTTCATGACGCAAAGCGCAAGATACTTGTCCTCTTTCACGAATAAATAAACCTTAGGCTTCTACTGTGCGTTCAATTAACTTTGACCGTATATTTCATCATTTTTCCGAAAAGGAAACAAAGATGAACAAAAAATCATGAAAGAAAGTTGTTTAGCAGACTGTGACCTAACATCTTTGTGCAGAAACAAATCTTACTTACAGTAACTTGCCGCGTAACCCCATTTCTATTCAATTTACCGTGTTGTTAGCTGGTCGCTAGACCCCCCTTCTTTTGTATTTTTCTAAATACATGGTGGTAAATTGAATAGAAATGAGGTCCAGCAATAAGTTCTGGTTCTGCACAAAGGTGTTAGGTCACAGCTTACCAAGCAACATATCCACCGTGAGTTTTGTTCACATTATACAGTCAAAATTATTGAACTCACAGTAGAACCTCAAAGTTTATTTTAATAACGAATGAGGCCAGTTCAATCCAAACTGGGTAGACTTTTTATATAGGAGTCCCGAGTATACAAATGAGGTATTGCCAGTGATTCCGTCCTGCGCTACTTAACAACATCATACAGAGCATGACGGAATCGACGGCAATACCTCATTTGCGTACGTGGGGCTTCTATGTGAAACGTCTACCCTAAACTGGGCGGGGATAACGAGTCTATAACGCCTGACATCTTTTCAGCTGCATGGACCAGTAACAATGGCTCTGCGGTTCCAAATAAACAAGGGGAATATGAAGTGCTTTGTCCGCTGAATACCAGGTGGGTTTACTGATCAATAACGCCACTATTTTCTTCAGTCAATGCAGCATAGTGTATATCCCTTGATCAATGATATTCAGAAAAGAAATTGAGATGGTATTTTATTCATTTTCATGAAAATGTGCAACCTTTACAATTGCCATACCCAATAAATGGTAAATATAATATTTATTATTATTTATAGTGGGAAAATGGTTTACTTCTGTGAAGTATGTAATCAAAATGAACAATTTTTCCTTTGATCCCATGGCCAACAACAATTAGCGTGGCAGTTAAAGACGTTGGCCTACAAGCAAGAAATTTAGTTGCCGTGATTTTGATAGTCAGCCTTTCGGCAGGGTCGAAAGAAATCTTATCATCGCAAACCCAATCCTGTCAGAAATCAACTAAGAAGTGCACCAGCTTGGTTGACTTATCTTATGGGATGCCGCAGCACCTGAGATAACTGTTAGTGATACAAATGAAGACTTTAATGACTTAATGATATGTTAAATGATGGCAGTAATGCTAGTGCTACTTTTCATGACATTGAAGACACAAAGACACAAAGGCCAAGGTCATAACTCCAGATGGTAACAGAGATATGTTCAATATTTCAGCTGGAGTTCTCCAAGGGGACATAGCACTGATTTCTGACATCGCGTTTCAAGCACACGAACTCTTGGAGCGAGTAGAACTAGCAGCTATGTAAGTTGGACTGCATATGAATTCATCAAAAAACCAATGTATGGTATTCAACCAAGATGAGGTTCAACTGAAAACGCAGGATGACAGTCAACTAAAAACAGTACATGACTTTAAATACCTTGGTTCATGGGTCAGATGCAGCGAACAAGATGTCAGAGTCAGAAGAGCTATGACTTGGAAAGCATCAAATAAGTTAAATAAGATCTGGCAGTCTAATCTATCAAGAGAAGTTAAGATCAGACTTTTCCAGGCAACCGCTGAAAGTGTCATCCTTTATGGTGCAGAAACCTGGAAATTGACAACCAAATTAAGTAAAATCCTTGATGGATGCTACATTAGACGTCTTAGGGCAGTACTTAATATCAACTGGAAGAGCCATACAACAAATGATGTACTCTATGGACAACTGCCTAAACTCACAACAACAATAAGAAGGAGGCGACTTCAATTTGCTGGCCACTGCAAAAGATCTACTACACAACCAGTAGCAAACCTGATTCTCTAGCTACCTGCTCAAGGAAAAAAGAAGGTGGGCGTCCGATGACCACTTTTGTTGACGTGCTATGCCAAGATACTCAGCTTCAATGAAATCAGCAGCCTCATGACTAACAGATCCCTTTGGAAAGCCATCACCATAGTCCGATGGATGTCGAAGTAGTAAGAGTTATAAGTACAGATCCTATTGTGATCTGTTTACGTACGAAGGTCTAAGTCTTGTACCTATTGTTACGGTATTACATGGATGCCACGTCAGAAAACACTTTAAACACGAACAAAAGAGCCATGTGCACAAATGATATGAATTTTAATAATAAAATCTGGCACTAGGTGATGGTCAATCTCACGAAGGACTGTGTCATGCCTCCAGTTATACCTTCCTGATCGTAATGAGTACTGGCAACAGTTGAATATATCCACACAGAACACGCAGTCCAAGAGCATGTTTATTCCATGTCTTGAGATTGACTGTTATAGGAAGTGTATCCTGTATAGTGTTTAGCTAGAATTTCAGCCATCGACCTTGTTTGGTCTTGCTCTACAGGGTTATCAACATCTGTTCCTGTGACACTTCTTTCTCAAGTGTAGACAGGGCAGTTCTATGTTCTTTCTTGTTCAACTGGTCAATGCGTTTCCCAGACTTGGTGTAACTGAGGCCATTGTCGGCTATGCTGCCTTTTGCAAAGTTCATTAAAGAACAGATGTCTTTCCCTTTCTCTCTCACCCCCTTCCAGTGCTTCTTTTCACCCTGTCCAGATACCATGTATCTGTATACAATTTTAGTTTTTGGGCCCACTGCATATTCCAAAATGTGATGATTCACAACTTGCAAACATTTTGGGTGGGTAGAAAGGGCCTTTAGTTGCATTGTAATCACTCCAGACCGTACGACAGCATATTGTAGCGCACTATGATAACTAGGTATACTTTTTTTCTTTTTTTTTTGCATATACGAAATAGCTAAGCTTATGCCTATATCTTTCATATAGAAAATTCCGAATCCAGATTTTTTGTGAGTATAGTATAGTTCACATAAATGCTTACTACGACAAATACAACAAACGACAAACACGATTCATCTCAAGCTTTTCTGACAGCATCATTTTTGGAAAAGTGAGTGTGTGTTGATGCCAAGGGTTTTTGAAAAGCAACAACTTTTGTGGCAGAGCCAAATGTTTCCTCTTTTCAAAACCTTTTTAAAAATTGTGCAATCATCCAGTTCTAAGCGAAGTTATGCGACGAAATGTCCTTGAATTTTAGGGGGAACTTATCTTTTGGGAACCGTGTATAAATATATGGAAATCTCTGAGTCAGCCTTTAAATGAATGTGGTTATGAGATAATAAGTCAATCGTCAATACCACTCCACTTCTTGCATTATAGAATTTGTTTTGAGAAAGACTAGTTTATAACATAATGAAACTATACAGTGAGCCCTTAATTTGCCATCTACCCAAAAACGTTCCTATATAAGTGTGTAATTAGCAGACAACAGTCAAAAACCCTAACATGCAGTATTTGTAGTACAAAATACACGTAGTGAAATAGTTATCTATACATGGGGTATTTCCCCGTTGTTAGTCAATAATGAATACAATATATTCACGTGAACCTGGTGAAAAAGGAAGTCACTACTAACATTGACCTCTGTTCGCAGGATAAAATTAAAATGGTAGCACCCTAGTTGATCAATTTATCCTGACACCTGTTTTTCGTAAGTTTTTTTCGTAATTTGTAAAAATAACAATAATAATAATAACAATATTATACATATATACATACATATATACATATGTATGTATGTATGTGTGTGTGTGGGTGGGGGTGTGCGTGTGTGTGGGTGTGTGTGTGTGTGTGTGTGTGTGTGTGTGTGAGGGAGAGAGAGAGAGGGAGAAAGAGGGGGAAGGAGAGCTATAACTATCTCGCTCTATCATATATATGTGTGTCTGTGTATAAGCATAATTGTGTATGTGTTCATGTGTGTTTAAATGAGTGTTTATGATAAAGAAAAAATATAGTATCTATTGTTATCCACTGACCCATCACACATAGTGACGCCGTACGCAGGTCGTCCGACTTTTGGAGAGTATATAGCGATACAAAGGATACGACTGAATACAACCTTGTGTAAGTGATTTACATGAATATTTCTTGTATTTCGAAGTTAAGTTTATTTGGTCATATCCTGGATGATAATCAACATACAATTATACAAAAAATACAGAAAAAGTGTGATGTTTCGGAAGTAAAATGTTCAGATGCACGCCTGATTTAGCTTCTTTCTGGAGGCTGCATGTACTATATTTATTGCATGCCGTGAATAATTATCATCCTTGGGCAATTTGAAAAATGCGTCTGCACAGAAAAATGCTCACGCCAGATGCTTCTACGCCTTTGAAGCAGTAATAATTTGACTGGATATTTTTTAATATTATGCTGTAGATCTCAGTAGATATCTATCCATAACATTTGAGCATAACCTATATATGCATAACGGTGTTTCCAAAAAGGTAATACCCACCTTACGCTGACACACCAATGAATTTGGCTACTTTCACGCAAGAGATCCGTGAGCATGCGGTTTATTCCGTATGCTCCTGGTTCTCTTGCGTGAGAGAAATCTGAGAGCAGCAACGGGTTGTTCTCTACCTGATACGAGAGCCTGGCACTCACAGTCACAGAGAGCACGTGTGGTCTAGTGGAAAAGCGCAGGACTCATGATCATTAGGTTGTGAGTTCGAGCCCCGCCGAGGTCAACGTGTTGTGTCCCTGGGCAAGACACTTTATCTCGCTTGTCTCGCTTCACCCAGGTGTAAATGGGGAGCTGTTAGGGGTAGTCATACTGTGCGCCGTTATAATTGGCTGCCGAATTTTCAATATGTGAAAAATGTGATTTATCCTAGTGCCAGCGGAATAAATGTAAAGCGCTTTGAGACGTTGTGTAAAGCGCTATATAAATACTTGCATTTATTTATTTGCATTTATTTAAACAGTCACCACAACCAAGTTCCTCGAGAAACAAACGTGGGGTTTTATGATAGACATGATAAAAATGACACTATTTATCAGGAAAAACAGGGTCTTTCATGATTTAAAATTCGAAATAAGTTCCGAATAAATATGTGAGGAGGTTCTAGAGATAATCAGAACACACACGTATAAAATATAAACATTATTATTATATTTATTCACACATCATCGTCCATGAATATACAATAATATAGAGAATATAATACAATAATATAATCGAAATACAATATGGTCAAAGGAAGATTGATAAACAGTATATATGCAATTTACAATAATGAAGACAATATACAGAGTGACCCAATAAAAACTTTACCCAAAATGAAAGTGACATTTCCCCCTTTTTTAATTTGATATCTGTGGATTTATTTTATCATAAAGAGCGGGTAATTGAGCGTCTTGCCTGAAAGAATCGTTCATTTTGGTGAGTGGTTCTCAAGATATGGTCAACTGAACAATAAGTCAGAAAAACAGACT
>JAMKCH010041006.1:0-13287 GCA_023653785.1 Ophioderma brevispina | reverse complement strand
TTCCCAAGGGAATTTTTGCACCAAAATCATTACCCAAATGACAACACCAAATCAGCAAATAAAAATGAAAGGTTATTTGGGCTGCAAATTAGGGGGAAGGGGGAAGAAAACTTTGTTTAAAAACACGCGAAAATTGGGCAAAAAAAGACGGAAAATTGCAAAGGCGCCTTTGCGCTAACATCAAACTTTTGAGAAAAATCATTGATGTTGATATTATACTATTACTCTAGAGAACAAAAAGTACTGAACAAAACTTTGCAGTTTTAGGGAATCCTGTTTTTTTAGGGTGTTGCCCAAAATCACGTCCATTTTCCCATAGTCTTTGCATACAGGAACGGTTTAGCAACCGTTCCCACGATGAAATGGTTGTTTTCAGCACATAGAAGGTAAGTTATAGATAAACTGCAAAAACTGGGGTTATCATTTTAACCCAAGTCGGTGTCAAGCTTGTATGTGTTAATTTCTGGTGTTGAAAATTAGTCCGTTAACACCGACTCGGTGGATGTTGCTGTACCAATTTAACATTATGCGTTTTGGTGATGGCTTTTGAAATATTAGAGGTAAACAGTTAACAATAGAGGCAAACAATAACAAAAATCAAACATTTTCTATTTGAACATATCAGGACGTCGTTACAGTATAATTTTAACACCACAGTTTGGTGTTAATAAACACACCGGAGGGGGACAGTCACGTATTGATTACAGGAGGGTTTCAGTGTTCATTACACCAAAAGTAGGGTAAATTTGGCACCATTAGTGTTTCATAATGACTACACACATATGTGGTCACATTAAACACCAAGCAGTGTCATAATCATACATTGTAACACCAAAAATGGTGGTTAATATAACACTAACAGGGTGTAAAGCTAACACCAGTGGGTTGCGGTCCGTATTGATTCCAGGAGTGGTTTAAATGAACACCCATGGTGGTTAGAGTTACAAAACTCCAGTTTTTGCAGTGTTAGTTGACAATATATCATCAAAAATTGCTTGGTTCTTTGATTTGAAAAAAATATTATACAGCTTCTGAAACTCTCCGTTGGTACCCATGGGGAGAGTTCCATGGGACCATTCACTACTTAACTCATTAAAAGCTGGACGATCTTAATTTTTTGGTGGCCTATGAAAAAAGCGCATTTAAAAGTCATACAATTACAAACAAATCGGCGATAAAAATCACACGCGTAAAGCAAGCCAGCGCGCGAAAACAAATTCTGAGGGTCCATAGGAACCCCCTCCCCTTGGTCACTTACGTGTTCAATACCTGCTATGCCCTGCTTAGGTGTGTTAAATGTTAGTGTGTTTTTAACACTGCGAGTGCCAAAATTTCACACTACTGGTGTTAGTTTAACACTCTCCATGAATCAATAAGGGATGCACCTCCAGTGCTAATTAACCAAACTTTGGTGTTAACACTTATATTTGTAACGTCTGACTTATTTTTAAAATGTTTGATTTTGTTATTGTTTGCTAAAAATTTTGATAAGATAAAGGGTAAATAAGTGAAAATTTCACTTCCAAAAAGAGTGAAATTCCAAGATGGTTGTTTTTTGTTACTTAAAAGACGCGATTTCCACGCCCAAAAGAGGAAAATCACTTCAAAAATGAGTGATTCCATATATTTTTCGTGTTGTCCTTCATTTTAAAATTGATCCTCAAACCAGTGGAACCTCGCTCTTTTTGGAGTGATTTTAGCTATTTTTTCACCTTTTTTAGTAGAAATTTGTCATTTTAAAGAAAAACCATGATCTTGAGGGTTTATAGCGTTTCATTATTTACGTTATAGTGAGGATCATAGGGTGATGGTTTGAAGGCCTATTCCAAAAATGCTCAGGCCCCCTAGATGACAAAAATGCTCCAGATCCACTGTGCGACATCTGATGCATGTGTCCAGTTTCATCCGTGGTGAGCAAGAATTGACGAGGTTTACTGACCATCGCAACTGTTAAAATGAAAAGGCCGTAAACGCAGCCGTATTGACCACTGTAAAAATTAATGTTTAGGTTTTGTAACACTTATTAAAAACCTCGACGCGTTTAACAAAACAACAAAATAAAAAAATACCAACTTTTGGGTCAAAAAAGTGGGTATGTTCTTGGACCACTGCTCCTATAAATCACAAAAAAGCATTGAAATTCAGCGCTGATTTTCCCAGTTTTAAATCAGAGCAATGTGAATGTCTAACGTGAACGAATTAAGTGTTTTTAAAACAATATTATCATAAGTGTTTAGATACTAAAAATAAACACGTTTGTGTTTATTGTGAACACTTATAGTGTGTTAAGCTTCTAAATGCCTTTGGGTTATGGTGTTGAACTCTAAACACCTTGGGTTTATTTTTCCTAAACGGCTGGCAAATGTATAGGGTTTTAAAAGAGCGTTAAGGCGTTTATGTTAAAAATGTACAGTGCTTGATTTAAAAAATGGGAGAAAAACGATGCTGAATTCAATGCTTTTTAGCGATTTTAGGAGCAGTGGTCTACGGAAATACCCACCTTTTGACCAAAAAGTTGGTTATTTTTTATTTGTTGTTTCGTTTAAAAAACGCGTATATGTGTTTAATAAGTGTTACAAAACCTAAACACGTAATTTTTTACAGGATGAGTATGTAATATAGAAAGAGTCACTTTGCCGCAACCCATGCAATGAGCTATCTATTTCTTTTTTATGGAGGGGAAAATGAAATCAAAATGGCCGCCAAAGTGGGAAAAATAAACGAAATTTCCAAAATAAAGTTTTGCTTATTTTCTTTTTGAAAAAAATCATAAACTAAGTAACATGCAGGGAACACGTAGAAGTAGTTTAATGCACATTTAACCTCGTTCAGCCAGCCCAAGATTTGGTGTTACCAAGGGGTAAACGAGTCATTCACTCTTAAATGTAAACCGAAGTGGGAAACAAGATGGCAAAAAGAGGAAAGGTGTGAATTGGAGGACAACACCTTTTGCGTGGTAAAATTTCACTCTGAAATGCGCGTGAAAGCGAATGGTTCACTCTAAAAAAAAAAAATTAGGAGTGGGAATGGTAGGTGGAAGTTAGACTTATATAGAACGTTATTTTGTCTCCTGCCATTGCCCCATTTGTCAAAAAAAAGGTGCTATACTCGATTCATTATAGGTGCCCGCTACATTCTTGCGGAGGTAAAAATTCAATGAGGCAAGGGACTCGTTATCATGTTATGGCCTGGAATGGAAAACACTATTGATGCGTTTCATACATGAATGAAATTGTATTTAGTGGAGGTGAGTGAGTTATATGACCGAAGTGTCCTCCAAATAATCCGGTGTGGCAAACGTGCATTGAATTCTGTCATTTCCCTCTCCGACTTAATTGATGAATAGGTCCAAAATCCAGGGGGGCACGAACGTATCAACGCGAATATGACTATAATTGTAGAGGGTTCCTTATTCATTTCATTCATTTCACTTTATTTAGGTACTACCAAGATAAAATACACAAAAAGTACACCAAACTGCGCACTAATTCCGAAAGTTGTGGTGCTTGGAGTCAAGAAAGTGAGGGCCTAAGAGGATTGTAACTATCACTATAACAATACATAAATAGCCAGCCCAGCTGCAATGCATAATAAGTTAAAATTCATATTACAACCAGTAAAAATAAACAGCATAAAAACTGCAAAATATAAGATAAGGCTTAGCACACAATTAGGGTTCTTTAAAGAACTTAAAAAGGTTAATAAGTACTTTTGGATTCAAAAATGCATTGAATTGCTTTGTTCTTTGTTTTGTTTATGTGTTTGTTTGGTGCTTTTTTTCGTTTTTCTCGTGTTTTTGTGTTTTTCCGGTTTTTTTTTTTTTTACTTGAATATTTGTTGTTTTTATCGTGTGATGTGTGGTGACACGTTTGTGTGTGTACAGTGTGTGTGTTGGTGTGTGTGTCTCTGTGTGTTTTTTTTTTTTTTTTTTTTTACAATTTTCTACGTTGCGGGATAATTCAGTATTCTGCCCACCAATCCTCAACATGCAGTTTATTCCGTTGAGGCTGCCGAATCCTCGGGTGTGGCACAATACTAATTCTTTCCAATTTGTTAGATGTTCATCGGTTGTGAATTTTTTGTCCCCGGGGGGGAACCACTTACATACGTTCCCGTGTTGTCATCCTCGAGCCAGGACCTTTCAGATCTGACCATAAACGCGGATATCTTTCCTTCATCAGACTACCCATTCTCACGGATAATACCCTCAAAGCATACCCTTAATGCGGCACTGGCACATTTTCACAAAATCTGATAATTCTTCAATTTGCTCGGAAATGTGAGTTCTAGGCATGAAGAATAGAGATAGTTTACACATAAAATGACATACTCAAATAACAGATAGGGACATTTATAAGAGGCTAAAGACATCCATTGGCGACACCGGATTTTACACACATTGCAAGACACCAAATAAATCGGCAAATAAATTGCAGACGAATCCGCGTTACGCCATCCAAATAAATCCGGAGTATTTCAAAAATATATTTTTTAAGAGGAAAATTATAAACCTAGACTTGACCAACATTTGATAAATTAAATGTAATGTTCATGTTCATTTCCGGTTAGCATAAAAAAAGAGAAAAAAAATTTACGGCCCGCTCCAAATTCCGAGCGACCGCTTCGCCGGTTAAGTTTGGGCATCATTTCTGTACGGAGAAAAGAACATTAGCGCCCACATTTCAACTTGTACAATAATCTGTTGTTTGTTTTCGAGACGTACCATTTTTCCTTATAACGACTCCGCTTTAAATTCAATGGAGTTGAAGTTTGCGCCACATGCGTCTGATTTATGCATATAAAGGTAAACAATTAGTGATGATCAGGCAATCACAAAAGAATCGTCAATCTCAAGATAGGCCCCGGAGAGCGGCCCATTGCCCTGCACTGAATCTGGTCTCTTTGATTCCTTAACGCGGTAGCGCGGAAATTTGGGCTAATATCATGGAGAGTTACAGGATTTTTGTCTACCTAGTAAGGTTATTATCGCATTTATATTTTCGGTAAGAAGGGGCCGGATCCGCCATTGGTACCTAAACGCTGACTTGATGGTGCGAAAATGATCCCTTTTTAGTCATTTGATTGGTTTTGTGTGAACCCTTTTCGCGGTCCGTGCGCTCCGCACCGCGGGTTTGTGAAAAACCCTACCCTTTCCCGCGTTTATGCTCGCGGATGGACCAAAGATTTAGGTGGTGAGTGGGCCCCCCGGGTTTTTGTCTTGTCTTTCGATCCCCTTTTTCTCCTCTTTGTGAATTTATTCTCAGGGATTTTAGCAAACTGAAACATAGGCAGGGAAAGGATAATGAAACTAGGCAACCCCAATTACAATAAAATGGATGCTAAATCGAGTGTCTACTGCTGTAGTTGAGTGTAATTTGTACATTAACAGCGACATTGGGACATACATTTGAGCAAGATCAGTACACGAGGAAACTCTTGATCAACCCTTACAAACTGGTCATGTTTATGCGCAATAAGTTTCTACACTTTGGAATGTAAGCTTGATTAAGTGGGGGCAGTCGGTAAGTCTTTCTGTTACTGTTGTTAATAGTTTGCGTATCTTCCGAATTTTGCACCTGACTATAGTTAGTTGTCAAAATCCCTTGGACATGTAACTATGACGCACGGCTTTCCCGCCAAGCGACGCGCGTTGGATTGCATGTAAAGTGCAAGTCACCCAAAGAGGTACGCGTGCGTAGGTATAGGGACGTTCAGAAAAAGTTGAAATTTGACCAAATAATACAAAATTATGAATCTACTCTGATAGGCATGAAAACGTAATTTGTAATTCATATGGAAGGGTGATATTATTGTTCTAAAATAGGAAAGAAAGAGCGATGTTATGCCAAAACCGATTATTTCATCAAACTCATAGAAAACCCATGTGAATCATGTGAAGTGAGCCCTCTTTTGAGAGCCTTATTTCTGAAAGTTCGGGAATGTCAGAAGAGTCATTACTCACTTTGCATATCATTATTTCGAATCGCCCTCTCATTTCTAGTATGACGACATTACATAAGTCAAATCGTGTAGGCACGGAATCACGAACAAGAATATCTCCAAATAGGACCTAATTTTTATTTTCATCGAAGAAACAGAATTGCAGGAGATAAATAACATAACAAGTACAAGTAGGTGCATGCATGATAAATACTGCGGCCTTTAGGGTTTATTTTTCTTAGTGTAATTGATTTCCGACGCGCACTGTGTCGACAAGTCCATGAGTCTACAGTGCTTGATTGCACGGCCTTTTCCAATGCATATTGGAATGTTACGTCGTGTGCCGTACGACCAATGTCAAAAAACCACGTAAAGGTTCCCTGTATGTACTAGGTCATGTCCGAGGGATTTGGACAAACAGTTCATGACCAGTTATAGTAAGCAAAATGCAACCCTTTTTACGAGCAAATAGGACAGCATTCTTTAAAGGCTGTGACTCAGAGATTCGAAATATATATTTTTTGTTGTAGTTAGTAATTTTAAAAATAATCATTTAGAACTAAAGATAAAGAGTAGTCACCCAAAATGCTTATTCCAAAGTGGGAACTGAGTCGGGTTTTTGTTTTCATGCAGTTCAAACGGTAAAGGCTGATTAAGAGCATTTTTGAAAAAAATTTTTGGTATTAATTTAAAAATAATCATCTAGAACTAAAGATAGTCATCTAAAATGCTTAATTCCAAAGTTGCATGAATCGGATTACGTTTCATGGAATAATAAATATTCTAAACGTTTGTGCAAGTATGACAGTCATAGGATCCGTTTTATAACAAAAAATTTCCAGATCGGAATTTTATAACAAAGCTGTGTGGATTTCTATATGAAGGAATTCGATTTGAGCTTGTTATTTCACCAGTGATTAGAATATGGCCAAGCATGATGTACATGCAAAAAACATGACTTGTTGAAAAAAAATGAGTGCGCCCTCATTCAGGAAACTCTGGAGTCAGCCTTTAACAGTGCCATAGGTATGAGTGTGTATACAAAATTCCAGATCCGTAATTTTATAACAAAGTGTGATTGTCACTATGAAGGACTCAATTTGAGCTTTGTTAGTTTTCCCCCACCACAGTCTATGGTGAAGCACTTGGGTAATGCAATAAAAGCCAACAATTTGTTGCTTTGAAAACTGAACGTGCGCCCTCATCGGAAAATATCTGAGTCGGCCTTAATCTGAAAAGACGTTTTCGTTACGGACCGCTCTGTTGTAGGTTTGCAGAACATGTATTTAAAAAAGGTGTAGCAGCAAATTTACTCAATTCACAATACAAATCAGATGAAATTAGGCCATCTCCTCTAATATACCCACCAAACAAGAAGAGAACCCTAGCTTACTGAAAAAAAAGTTTACAAAGAGCATAGAACTGTCTGCAAAATCTCATACATCGTTGCACAAGGGCGCATGCAATCGAATTGGCGAGTCGTGATTATTTACAGACTAAAGCGCAATACCCCACTAATGAGGCTTTTATTCCGTAAAAAATAAGACCATAGGGTCAAGAAAATCAGAAATCATTTTGCAAGGGAACATTGAAGAATTTTGATTATTTACGGAATAATAAAGCGAAATAACCCAAACTAATGGGCTTCATTTGTCAAAAATTAACAGACCATAGGCTAGATGGCATAGGCCGAGTCAAGAAAAATCATGAATTAAAAAAAATGTGTGTTGTTGTCTATAGAAAACCAAATAGGCCTACCCCCTATACCTTCAACACAGTTAAAATTGTGATGTAGGGCATTAGTTTCAACTGTGAAAATTATTTTCTTGGGCTATGATCTTTCATTTTCAGAATTGGTAAATTAGTGTGGTACCTGGTTGTGAAATATTTCATTCACAATCAAAATCGTTAACTCCAGCAAAATTGATCTTTCACTTGATGGAACATCTCCCACTTTTAAAAACAACAGTGTCAAATTAGAGTTACCACTGTTGCATACACCCTATTTTGATTGTAAAGCATTATAAAAAGGTACTAATATTAAAAGCCAAATTCTTATTTGTAGTACCGGTTAGGTCCATTTTGTCAGTCAAAATATAGGAGTCTTTCCAATTCTCAGAAAAATAATTGTCTTTTTAAGACAAGACCTTTGTCCTTTCATCCCTAAATTTGCCCCACAAGTTGTTATAACAATGTTTTAATAAAAACAAAAAATTTTTTGATTTGATTAATTTGAAAAATACGATTTTTCTTTTTTGGTTTTTTTAATTTCTGTAAAAAAATGTTAGGATTTAAAAAAAAAATTGCATTTTGACCCAACTTCATTTTTTTTGTCCTTTTGCCGCTGAATTTTCTTTTTTTTTCTGAAAATTAAAATCAAAAATTATTTTTGCAACAATTGCGTTTCCCACTACAATCTGTTTCCAAAGTCACTGGGGCAAGTGATCTCCAAATATTCAGACAAGAACTCCATCTGTCTCTTACACAAGGCCTATGGAGACACGATAAGTGGGGTGGTGGTTACCTGGTCAACTCAGCACCGACAGGAGCACAGCTGGGGTTTGTTTCAGCAATCAACAAAAAGGTGACTTTTTTGTGTGATTTGAAAACTAGGATTTTTGATTTGTTTTCTGGAAAATATTTGAAATAAAACATAGATGAATGTCTATACATATGTCGATACCATCTGTGCTATTTCTTTGTAACTGTGCCAAAATATCAGTACCAAACGGGGGGCATAGCCAGCCTTTCCGCCCCAAGGGGTAATATTCCTGGTAAAGATGGATTTTATTCATAGTCAAAGAAGTAGAGAAGCTATGTAAGGGAAAGGATTTCAAAGATATATTATGCTTTTCTTCCTGATTTTGATTGGAAAAAATGGGGCAAATTTTCTCATGTTCCTGGTAGTCAGTGTGATCATATGTCCATGGTTAAAAACTCTACTGATTTGAGTCAGTCTTTTTGATTTCATGAGCAATTGTGCATTTACATTTGTGCCATAGGGCACTAGCTGTTTATAACTTATTATAGTTAGCATCGGTAGCTAGAAGAAATATAATTAAAGGGCCATGACCCATTCGCTAAGAGCCTTGTCCCCAGACAATATTAATTTTACACAATACTCTATGGAGTTTAAAAATCATGTTTTTAGCTCTCACATCAAAATGATTGAAATATCAGTGCAAAAACTTTAAGGATAACTTTCAAAATGCAAAAGAAAAAGATAATGCAAGTTGGTTCATGAAAGGTTGCTACTTTATGTTCACTGAGGTGCAAAGGAGACATGACACCGAAGAGTGTAGCACCTTCAATTAAGTTAAAGTCATTCTTAAAAGATTGTTGTATCACCAAACAGAGTACATTTATATTCACTGTACCAGCGCATTTACCCTTAACTTGGAATATATCAAATACCTTTCCACTTGTCAGGCATAATTTGACCCATAGGTATGGTGTTTACTCATAAATTGCAGGGGCGGCACCAGGGATAGGTGGCAATGGGAGGAAGCCGCCCCCTGAGGAGTTTCAAAAAAATCAGTAAAAATGGTTTTTTTATTAAAGCACTAAATGTGTTAAAAATTAGGGTTTTTTTACCTATATGAGGTAATCGTATAATGTTTCGCCCCTGCTATGATTTTACCCTGGCGCCGCCTCTCATAAATTGTACTAAGGTGTGGTACCTGATCCTGAAAAAAAAATACTAATAAAACACAAGCGGGATTAACAAAATGTATCTTGACGGAGAGATACCACAATACTTACTGCTATGATTGTGAACTCTTTCTTATTTTTCAGTGTTGATGACTCATGGGCTGGATTGGTCAATGCTCTGTCTGGTCTTTTCTGTGCCTCACTTAACTTTGTTGATGTTACTAACACCATTACACCCAAGCTGTCTTTTAGACCAGGGGGCATTGCACAAGGTGAGTTAAATATTTTGACATTCGGCACATTTCACGAGAGAGGGGTCCAGTATTTTGGCCTTATCTAGAAAACACATTTTCAGTGCAATTTTTGTTTGGCCACTTTGTCAGATGTATTTACTTATTAAACTCATGAAATTCACAAAAGCAAAATCTGATAGAAATTTGAGTTGACTGCAACAAATAGTTTTCAAGATATGAGACTTTTTGAGGGGGTGAATGTTACACTTTTTGATGGACACAGTTTTCCCATTTTTGTTCATCAAATGTAACATTCGCCTGAAAAACAGTATTTTGTTTGTAAAAAATTGATCTGAAAACAGGATAGTGTGAAAATAAGCTTTATATGAATAATACAGAGTACAGATAAACAAATAAAATATCATACAATAAACATAAGGAAAGTAACACCAAATCCCTTAAAATTACATTTATACAATGCAAGCAGATGCTTTGGTTTTGAAGTATGCATTTTTAAAGAAAGATAATTACATCTGATTTCACTAGGCAATTTATTCCAGATAAGAGTGAGGGGGCTCTGTACTTAAATGTATGTTTACCAGAACTAGTAGTCCAAGAAGGAATTAAAAGAGAATTGAATGTTTGGTTTCTGGTACCATGAGAGTGGACACTGTGCATAAAAATAAACTGAGATACCAGGTATGATGGCGCAACCTGTTTCAAACATTTGAAAAGCATGAGAAGAATGTGATTATCCCATCTCACATGAAGCATAGGCCAGTTTAACAAGCACATCATGTCTTTAATGGGAGTATAAATGTCAGCAGATAACACAGTGCGAGCAAGTCTGTTGTGGAGAATTTGAAGAGATTTGCAAAGACTTTCATTAAAATTTTGACCACACAACACTGCAATAATCAAAGTGGGGCATGACCAAAGCATTAGCAAGCATGTTGTACACCAACAGAGTACAATGTTATATTTCCCTGTACCAGTGCATTTACACTTAACTTGGAAAATAATAAAATACCTATTCCACATGTCAGCATATTTGACCAATAAGGTAATGGTGTTTACTCATAAATTGCAGGGGCGGCACCAGGGAGGTGGCAAGGGGGCGGCCGCTCCCCTGAGAGTTTCAAAATTCAGTAAAAACGGGGTTTAAGCAATAAATTGTGTAAAAATTAGGGTTTTTTTACCTATATGAGGTAATCGTATAATGTTTCGCCCCTGCTATGATTTTACCCTGGCGCCGCCTCTCATAAATTGTACTAAGGTGTGGTACCTGATCCTGAAAAAAAAATACTAATAAAACACAAGCGGGATTAACAAAATGTATCTTGACGGAGAGATACCACAATACTTACTGCTATGATTGTGAACTCTTTCTTATTTTTCAGTGTTGATGACTCATGGGCTGGATTGGTCAATGCTCTGTCTGGTCTTTTCTGTGCCTCACTTAACTTTGTTGATGTTACTAACACCATTACACCCAAGCTGTCTTTTAGACCAGGGGGCATTGCACAAGGTGAGTTAAATATTTTGACATTCGGCACATTTCACGAGAGAGGGGTCCAGTATTTTGGCCTTATCTAGAAAACACATTTTCAGTGCAATTTTTGTTTGGCCACTTTGTCAGATGTATTTACTTATTAAACTCATGAAATTCACAAAAGCAAAATCTGATAGAAATTTGAGTTGACTGCAACAAATAGTTTTCAAGATATGAGACTTTTTGAGGGGGTGAATGTTACACTTTTTGATGGACACAGTTTTCCCATTTTTGTTCATCAAATGTAACATTCGCCTGAAAAACAGTATTTTGTTTGTAAAAAATTGATCTGAAAACAGGATAGTGTGAAAATAAGCTTTATATGAATAAGTTTCCTAAAATACATAATATATCTATCAAAAATCAAATCCTCTCACAAAAAGTAGGTCAAAAATCACCATGTTTGTTGCTAATGTTACATTTGAGGGACATATTGTGTCCATCATAATATGTAACATTTGCAGTAAGAAAAAGTGAATTTTAGGTTAAAATTACATTTCTTTGCCAAAATTTACTTTTTGGAGTGTATCTTGCCTCTAAACTTTCCATTTGAAACTGATAAATTGACCCAAAATTACTTTGGATACTAGAAATAACACACTTTATGTAAAATCGGGAAGATTTGGACCCCTCTATCATAAAACATGCCATTTGTGAGGTATTCAGTATTTTGGGAAGGAGATTTGCCAGATCTCAAGTTTGCCCCATTGCCCAGCATATATAGGGTCCGGGAGAATCCGCGTTTGAAAAACTCAAATTCCGCGCGCGATTTTCGGCAATTCCGCGGATTTCCGCGCACCGATAAATCAGCAATTTCCGCACTAATCCGCGAAAAAAAAGTCCCGAATCCGTGCAAATCCGCATTCCCCCCAAGATAGTAGTAAACATGATCAAGTAACAGAAGTATAAATTAATCATACATTTAATCAAAACGACACAAATCCCGTTGCCCGACCACTTAATAAACCCAAAAATCCCATATAATCTCCAACTCTTTTGATAAAAATTTAAAAAGGATTGTCACACTAAGCTTTATTTAAAGCTTAGCATCCTCCCAGCTGGGTTAATGGGAGCGGCCATGTTACCAACAAACAGGGTTGTCACTACGCCAGGCGGCAGCAACCTGCACTCAGCCAAATTAACCGGCACTCAAAGGAATTATAAGCCTTGCCGCCCGGCACTAAAATGCCAAATTGACCTTAAAACAGCTATAAAATGCTACTATTGCAACTTGATTCAGTGTTTTGAAGCAAATTTCGTCAAATTTACCCGGCACTAAATTTGGGCTGGTGACAACCCTGCCAACAAATAAAGTAGGTGTGTGATGAATGTTAGAATTATGTTAGATTATATAGTGTGTCTTACAAAATGGCACCATATTAAAAAAACAGAACTAAATGTCAGCCGAAATGCTATTCAGCATGTAATGCTCTAGCAGGGCTATTCATATTAGAGTCACTCAATGCCACACGCATTACACGAACAATCAAATTCCCTCATAAAATCAACTGAGACCTTCAGTGTATACCTTTTGGATGATACTATTTTGCTACCTGGCCAGCTAAACATGGATTTAAAATGTTTTATGTGAGGCAGATGGAATCGGCAATTTGTAGCACAGAAAATGGAAATGTAATTTATTGAAAACATGCTTTATAATCAAAATACACCCAAATCAATCATACTTGAAGATAATTTGTTTCTTTTGTTTTTGAAATGTTTATTTGAATTAGATAGCTTCAAAGTATGCACATGTGTGACAGAAGACTGAAATGCTCTGGTTTACCCTTGTTAAGTTTTACTATTTATATCCTCCATATGCCTTCACCATTTTCAAACATTTTAGATACATAAAACCTCACAATGGGCTTGATTTGATTTTGATCAAATTCTTCAGACAGGTCAGAATGG
>JAMKCH010041005.1:0-40556 GCA_023653785.1 Ophioderma brevispina | reverse complement strand
TGTCATGAGTCTGGCGTGTTGATTTCTGGGTATGAGATGAAATGCATGTATGCAGAATACATGAAGGGGGCCAGGTCCAGTTTATCATGTTCACATGATATTGATACAGTAACTAATTACTCATAATGTGTGTGAAATCTGGTAGATGACGTATTTACAACTTTTATTACGGTTGCATAGCAATGAAAATGGTTATTGTTTTCTTAAAGAGGTTGTGAAGAAGTTTCCCCTCTGAGCTATCATCAGCATTTCTGTTAAGGCCGGATGGATATTGGCGTAATGTTTTTGAGTGGAAAAAGGGAAAAAAGAGGTTTACGATTTTAAAAATTAACAAGGCGGTTCTCGAACCACAAAGGTCCCCCGCCCTTCGCGGTACTAAAAGGAGCAAAAGTAACATAACTTTAAGATCACAGGGAAGATCGTAGTAGAAATAAGTGGTTCTCGAACCACTGAGGCTCATGCCATAGCTGTTGCAATACCTTAGATGACCCAAGATGACTTCGAAAAATGTTGGTTGTTATCAACATTATTGATACCAAGTTTCATGGCTGTACAACTATTAGTAGTTAGTTGACCTTGGGTGACCCACTTGACCTTGAAATTACGATCACAACTTTCATTTCTGTAAGTTGACCACACCTACAAGTTTTATAACCATGCAACCATTTGTGATTTGACCTTACGTTGATTTGACCTGATGACCTTGAAATGTTGGAAATTTGTTGGTATCCAAAGGTGAATACTGCCCAGGTTTCAGGACCATAGAGCCATTTGTAGTGATTTGACTTTGGATGACCCTGAATGACCTTAAAATGACCGTCACAAGTTACAGCACTAAATGTTGACCACACCCACAGTTTCATGACCAACTATTTGTAGTGATATGACCTTCTTTGACATTGGATGCCCCCTGATGACCTTGAAATGACCTTGAATTTTTTTGGTATCAAATGCTGACTACACCCATGACCATACAACCATTGGCCATGGATGACCCCACATGACCTTGAAATGACCTTCAAAATTTCCAGCACTGAATGTTGACCACACCCACCAAGTTTCATGACCATACAACCATTGGCAGTGATTTGACCTCAGATGACCCCAGATGACCTGGAAATGACCTTGAAAAAATTGGCTTCAAATGCTGACTATACCCACCAGCTTTCATGGCCATACAACCATGTTTAGTGATTTGACCTTGGATGACCCCGCACGACCTTGAAATGACCTTCAAAATTTTTGGCACTGAATGTTGACTGCACCCACCAAGTTTCATCATCCTACCACTTGTTTAGTGATTTGACCTTGAATGACCCCACATGACCTTGAAATGACCTTCAAAATTTTTGGCATCAAATATGGACCACAGCCACCAAGTTTCATCATCCTACCACAATTGACAAGGTTTAAAGCAATTTAACCCATTTTGACCGCATTTGACCTTTGACCCAAACCACATGACCCATCTCCGAACTCATCCACCGCCTACTTGAGTGACATCTATGGTGCGAAGATGGGCATCCATACTTGCTCAGATAAAAAGATATCGTGTTTACAAGGTTTGTAGTAATTTAACCCTATTTTTTACCATATTTGACCGCATTTGACCTTTGACCCAAGCCACATGACCCATCTCCGAACTCATCCACCGCCTACTTGAGTGACATCTATGGTGCGAAGATGGGCACCCATACTTGCTCAGATAAAAAGATATCGTGTTTACAAGGTTTGTAGCAATTTACCCCTATTTTTTACCATATTTGACCTTTGACCCATGAAACATGACCCATTTCAGATCCAGGCCAACGCGTACTTGAGATACATCTATGTTGCGAAGATGGACCCCTACACTTGCTTAGATCCAAAGATATCGCGTGGGACACACACACACACACGCACGGACGAAGAGCATTTCTATAGTCTCCCTTCGGCAACAAAAGTTGGCGGGGGACCAACAAAAATTGTAGTTCGAGGTGGGACGTTTGAGGAGGGGACGTCCAAAGAAGACATAGAAAAGCAAGTGAGGAGGAGAGTAGGAGGGTTGGGTTGAGGATGGATGCTGCATTGAATTGGTCACACTGGAGGGAGAAAGGGCGTATTCTACAAGGTGAGGTGATCCGACCCCCCACGTTTTACTGGGACAAAACTGGTTTAAAACTTTGGAGTTTACTAATACTACTTCCTAATTTTAGTATTTAATGACAAAAATTTAATTCGCATCCACCTTTCTCATCACTTTTAAGAACTAAACACCAATCACCATAGGAAACATTAGGCCCGAAGCCAGGATTTGTTCTGGGGAAGGATAATGTCAAAGTAGTGTTCAATCATTGAGAATCTGGAAAATAAACATAACTTGAAAACAAAGCAACAAGACGAGTCCTTAAAAAGGACAATTTGCCTCTTTGATAGCACAATTTTAGTTGAATGTTGTATTACATAGCTATAAGTACATAGTAACATGCCGGAATTACTATTGTAATGATACTGTCTAGGCTCAATCATAATGGTCAACCTTTTAATGTGAAAGAAAATGCATTCAGTTTCATGTGACTTTTATAGTACATCTGGTATTATTTGAAGTGAAATCACACCAAGCTACAGTTTATCATACTTGCCCTGTAATTTAATTCCCTTGTCCAATGCCAAAGACCTAATCACGATTGTGTAGTAATATCTGTCCTATAATGCTGTAAAAAGTTGGTGCCTGTTAACTACACTGAAATAGGGGGGGTGGGGTTAGTCTGCTAATGAATTAGTTCTATGCTATCCGTGTTAAAATATACCATATAATCAATGTTCCTTGTTTAACCACAATTGTATATTATAACATTGAATTATTATTTTGATATAAATTGGCTCTAGAAGTCATTCTACAGCAAAATTTGTACAGCAAAATGGGCAATCGTGCCCCAACCAATCGAAGAAGACTGAATTACATACTGCTACAATACAAATCTGGTGAAGACTAGTCTCATATAAGACCCCAATAGTGTCCTAGTTGGTACTTAACTGGAAAAAAAAACATCGACCCCGCGAAAAAGTGCAAGTAGGGTATTTACGGCGACTGGCGCTGGTGAGTGGGAATATGAAACTCCCCCCCTCTCTGACACTCAGATGGTATCATTACAGCTACCAGTTGTAAACAATGCGTGTGCTGTGCACATGTAATTAAGACTTTGTCCATTGCATTGGGTTTTTGGTCCTTCAGGATTGATCTTGGTCTTGCGATGAAGAAAAGTTTCAGAATATTTCCTTAATCATGAGTTTACTCGTCTAGAAAGAAAAAAAAATGCATGTGCAATGATGAGTTTTGTTTTGTTTTTATTTGTCTTTGACAAATGGTGTCTGAGACTATCTTGTTTTGGGCTCTAACTCAATTACCCTTATTTTTCTCCTTTTCAGTCATCTCGATAACGATATTATATGCACATATGTCAAGCATTTGCGGTCAGATTAACAATGAGCAGTCACATGCTGCTCCAGTGGAAATACAACCCTAGTACTACACAGCTAGATTCTTTGTAAGAGTACCTTTGGAGTACCTATGGAGTACCTATGGAATAGCTAGGCCCAGGGGTGGGGGTGCAGTCGCACCCCACAAAAATCCACAAAGGGGAAAAAGGTAATAATAATAATAATCAAGGTTTATTTAATCTCAAATTGTGGCCTGTAGGCCAAATTACTAGAGCCTTTACAACTTAATAATTACTAGACAGAAACAATGCAACTTGGAGGCAGCAGCTTAAACAGCGCCATATTGCAACATTCAAACACACAACACGAAACACACACCGGATGGGAAGTGCAAGCTTTCATGGTTCCTTTGCCCATTTCAAATGAACCATGGAGAAAGTGGCATTCAGGTTTTAATCAATATCTGTTATACAAATTAAATCCTAAATGATGTTCCCGAATTAAATCCAGCAAGTGGTCCCACTGAGTTTCGAACCGAGGACCCTTTGCTCTAGAGGTAAGCTTGCTAACCACTAGACCACGCCACTTTCTCACCTTTTCCTGAATTTTTTATGAAAAGGTCCAAAATTCAGAGAAATTGTGACAAAAAAGTCCACTTCTTGGTGATGAGATGTTTAAATAAGTCCAAAAAAGGACCATTTTAGGGTGGTTACCAAAAAAAGGTCCACTATTCAAAGTCCCGAACCCCCAAAATAAATCCTGCATACGGCCCTGGAATAGCCATGGACTACCTCCCCATATGAATGATATGGAACTCTTTTCCCATATTTATCCCTCTAAGGCAACGAAAAAAGAAAACCCTGTTTTACGGGCGAGCGGACCTTTCGAGTAGGGTCGGTCGCGTCGGTCGGGCGGATTTTTTCTCTTTTTTTTCTTTTCTGGAGCTCAAAATTGGCTTAAAATAGCCCCAAAAATCTGAAAAATCAAGAGAAAAAGTGAAAAATTTTTACCAACAAATTTCCTAAAAATTGTTTGCCAAAATTAATAAATTTGGGCTAAAAACAGGCTGATTTTACATGATTTTTTGGAATAACTAAAAAAAAATTCTGCAAAACTGAAAAATCGGGGTCGGTCGGGCCCGTAAAACAGTGTTTTTTATTTTCGTCACCTAAGCTACAAGGCTACAAAAGGCTGAGCAAATTTGTTATCTGGAAGACCACAACAAAGCTACAGATGGGGGGCCCAAAGGTGATCTTGTATGAGACTACACAAAGGTAAATTGGTACCTTATACAAGACCAGAATAATCCAAGAGATCGAACAAGAAGATTAAACATTGGTGCCCTATTAGATCCATTTATTTTCATGCTTTTGGAAATCTTCAATATATTTTTTTATGTTGTGAAGGAATATTTTCTTATTCCAAACCGTTGGAGTTGAAGAATCAACTCCACTGGAAGGGTTATTTTTTAATTTTTTTGCATGAATAACGAACGAGGGTGAGGTCGTATGTGGGTCATGGGAACACCCATGACCGACCCACATCAAAGCACCCAAAATAGTTTGTGGTTTGCACTCTGTATTGCTGTAATTTCATTTGACATTTTTGGTGAGTTGCTATAATGAATGAGGCTTGGCCGCCACCGCCTGATTCAAAATGAGTATATTATTAACAAACATTTTAACAGAGATATTTGTGACTGCCATGAAAGTGCCTTGCAAGATAGACAATTTTTGGAATGCCCAATAGCAAGAGTCAACCGACCAAGTGAGTGAATAAGTGAGCAAGTGAATGAGTGAGTTATGATTTTAAAGTCAACTAAAGCCACAAACCAATCATACATTTACAGTTGCAGATCTACTCATAAAATACCCTCTGAAACTTTGAAACCAAATTTAACACCCTATACCAAGCTTAGAGTGACATAGGCGGGAATTGAATACCCTATATTGCAGTATTTTCTCTCACAGATAGTTATCAATAATGATAACAAAAATTTCTATTGGGTTGGAACAATGGGTACCGGTAATATGACAAACTTTTGAATAATGGAACTTATTTTATCTTGTGTAGTTTACAAAACATTAAAAGTACTTTGTACCCGAAGAGAAGAGTTGGTATGTACTTGTAATGTTGAGAAATTTAATCTTCCACTTCTGGTGTCTTCTTCGGCATACAGTGGAGGACAGGTCTAAGCTTTTTCCCGGAGTCTCTGGAACCGTTAGATCGAGCGAGTCTGTTTCTGAAGACGTCATGAAGCGGCGATGGGTAGAATTCACACTTTAGGTCAAATAGAACTGTGTTAATGTGTTTTTATGCTTTTGTGCTTACTTTTAACATGTTATGTACATCATTAGTTGAAATAAACAATATTTTGAGAAAACTGACCTTAAATGTGCTGGTATGCTTTTATTTTCTTTGTTTTTTACTACATTAATTAGTTAATTATGACTAAAATATAGTCCAAATTACTTAAAAGTGGTAATTTTCTGATAAAGCCTGTTTTGAAGATATCAAATACATCAAAATCTCAAAAATCATATTTTTTGCCAAAAATCATCTTTTTGCAGCAGCTACACAGCGCCATATTGCAACATTCAAACACACAACACGAAACATACACCGGATGGGAAGGCAAGCTTCATGGTCCTGTGCCCATTCAAATGAACCATGGAGAAAGTGGCATTCAGGTTGTAATCAATATCTGTTATACAGATTACAAGCCTAAATGCTGTTCCCGACTTAACTCCAGCAAGTGGGCCCACTGCAGTTTCGGAACCGAGGACCCTTTGCTCTAGAGGTAGCTTGCTAACCACTGACCACGCCCACTTTCACCTTTTTCCTGAATTTTTTATGAACAGGTCCAAAATTCAGAGAAATGGTGACAAAAAAGGCCACTTTCTTGGTGATGGAGATGTTTAAATAAGTCCAAAAAAGGACCATTTTTTGGGGGTACCAAAAAAGGTCCACTATTCAAAGTCCCGAACCCCCAAATAAATCCTGATTACGCCCTGGAATAGCCATTGGGACTACTCCCCATATGAATGATATGGAACTCTTTTCCCCATATTTATCCCTCTAAGGCAACGAAAAACGAAAAACCTGTTTGTACGGCGAGCGGACTTGAGTAGGGTCGGTCGCGACGGTTCGGGGCGGATTTTTTTCTCTTTTTTTTCTTTCTCGGAGCTCAAAATTGGCTTAAAATAGCCCCCAAAATCTGAAAAAATCAAGAGAGAAAAAGTGAAAAAAAATTTTTTCCCAAAATTCATAAAAAATTGTTTGCCAAAAATTAATAAATTGGGAATTAAAATTTTAAAAACAGGCTGATTTCATGATTTTTGGAATAACTACAAACAAAAAATCTGCAAAACTGATAAAAACAGGGCGGTCGGGCCCGTAAACCACCAACGTGTTTTTATTTTCGTCGCCTAAGCTACAAGGCTACAAAAGGCTGAGCAAATTTGTTATCTGGAAGACCACAACAAAGCTACAGATGGGGGGCCCAAGGTGATCTTGTATGAGACTACACAAAGGTAAATTGGTACCTTATACAAGACCAGAATAAATCCAGAGAGCGAAACAAGAAGATTAAACATTGGTGCCCTATTAGGATCCATTCTTTTCATGCTTTTGGAATTTGGAAATCTTCAAGATCTTTTTTTATGTGGTGTGAAGCGATAGTTTTCTTATTTCCCCAAACCGTTGGGAGTGAGAAATCAACTCCACTGAGAAAGGGTTATTTTTTAATTTTTTTGCATGAATAACGAACGAGGATGAGGTCGGATGTGGGTCATGGGAACAACACCCATGACCGACCACATAAAAGCACCAAAATAGTTGTGGTTTGCACTCTGTATTGCTGTAATTTTCATTTGATCATTTTTGGCGAGTTGCTAAAGATGAGGCTTGGCCCGCCACGCCTGATCAAAATGAGTAATTATACAAACATTTGAACAGAGATATTTGTGACTGCCATGAAAGTGCATTGCAAGATAGACAAGTTTGGAATGCCCATTAGCAAGAGTCAAACGACCAAGTGACGTGAATACAGGTGAGCACTGAATGAGTGAGTTATGATTTTAAAGTCAAACTAAAAGCCCACAAACAATCATACAGTACAGGTGCCCAGATGACTACTCAGTAAAAGACCCCCTGAAACTTTGAAACCAAATTTAACACCCTATACCAAGCTTAGAGTGACATAGGCTGGAATTGAATACCCTATATTCCAGTATTTTTCGCTCCACAGATAGTATCATCATGATAACAAAAATTTCTATTGGCGTTGGAACAATGGAGTCCCGGTAATATGACAAACTTTTGATTTGAAAAGGAACTTATTTATCTTGGTGTAGTTTACCAAAACATTAAAAGTACTTTGGACCGAAGAGCGAGTGGTTTATGTACTTGTAATGTTGAGAATTTTAAGAAATTAATCTTCCACTTCTGGTGTCTTCTTCGGCATACAGTGGAGGACAGGGTCTAAGCTTTTAGGAGTCTCTAAGGAACGTTAGATCGAGCGAGTCTGTTTCTGAAGACGTCATGAAGCGGCGATGGGAGAATCACATTAGGTCAAATAGAACTGTGTTAATGTGGTTTTTATGCTTGTGCTGCTTTTAACAGGTTAGTAATCATTAGTGAAATACAAACAATATTGAGAAAACTGACCTAATGTGCTGGTCTGCTTTTATTTCTTTGTTTTTACTAATTAATTCGTTAATTATGACTAAATATAGCCCCCTATTGGTTTTAAAAACTGACTTTCATCTAAAATACAATGTCTTCTAGTTACCAAATACAGTGAATCAGAAAATCCAATTTCGAACCAAAATCACAATGTGAATGTTCATCCGATGATATATCAATAATTGTAACATATCATGAATTGCCCCTTTAAAGTGATCACTACTGTAATTTCTACTTAAAAGTAAAAGCATTTACTTTAGTCAAACAGAAACGGTGTTAATGTGTTTGATGCTTTTGTGCCTACTTACAATGTTTGATGTGCCATCATAAGTTCAATAAACCAAAGTATTTTGAGGAAAAATACCTTAAATGTCTGGAAGGCTTTATTTTCTTTAATATATTATCTTTTATATTTGTTATTAAAGACGTAAATATAGTCCAATACTTAAAAGTGGTAATTTCTGATTAAAGCTTGTTTGAAGATATCAAATACATCATAAACTACAAAAATCATATTTTTTGCACAAAAAATCATCTTTTTGTCCAAAAAGGCCAAAAAATAAATTTGTATTTTGCAACAACTCTAATTTTAGAAACCGTATACCATCAGAATGCGTTGATTTGACATGGGTTGCCAGCTTGTAAACAAATACGAGTGCATCATGATGCAGTAATTCGGGTGGTTAGGGAATGCGTAGTGTGGGGTCATTGGTCATGTAGGGTCATCACAGGTCAATTAGCATATAGCCCATGGGTCTTGCCAATGTGGTATTCTTGGGCAAGTTTGGTGGCTATACAAACTTACCTGGAAGAATGTTGTGATATTTTGGGTCAAAGGTCGGTGGGTCGATGGAGGTCACAAAGGGCATATGGCCATTAAGAGGCGCATTTGTGCATACAATAAGAGGTCTGGACAGGGGTTTATCTTAAATATATTTTACTTAGGCGGGTCCTTGGTTTGGCCTCTACCTGTGTTGCGATCACCTGGATTGAAGACCCTCGGTTTGCGGTTCCTTTGACCTTTAATGACCCCCTGATGACACTTGTCATGACCTTAAAATTTTTGTCATCAACAATTTGACCCCCACCCACAAGTTTGTTCACCTGGATACACCCAAAGTTTACCCATTTGACCTTTCATGGACCTGATTGAACTCTGTGACTAACTATACCACCATACCAAAAACTTATCCATACGTCAAAGCATGGCAAGTAACCCAATAACGAACCCTGGATGACCTTTGACTCCAAAATGACCCTTGAAACGTGACCACACAACTCGTACGGCGAAAATCTACAACCATCACACCAAACTCATATCCATATATCAAAGCACAGCCAGTGACCTGAAACGACCCCTGGATGACCTTTGACCCCAAAAATGACCCTCGAAAAATGACCACAAAACTCGTACGGCCGAACTCTACCACATACCCAAAAACTCATAGCGAATACGTCAAAGCACAGCCACGTTACCCAATAACGACCCTGATCACCTTTGCACTCCAAAATGACCCTTGAAAACGTGACCACAAAACTAGTACGGGGGAAAACCTCTACCAACATACCCAAACTCTCATCCATACGTGAAAGCCCGGCCAAGCTACCTAAAATGACCCCGGTAATGACTTTGACCCTAAAATGACCCCTCGAACACGTGACCACAAAAAAACTAATACGGAGAAAATCTACCACCAGTACACAAAAATAATATCCATATATCAAGACAGCCAGGTTACCTGATAATGACCCCTGATGACTTGGACCCCTGATGAATTTGTGGACTACTCTACCACCATACCAAAACTCATATCCATACGTCCAAAGCAGGCCAAGTAACCCAATAACGACCCGGATGACCTTTGACTCCACAAATGACCCCTTGAATTGTGAAACGTGACCCACAAAACCACGGCGAAACTCTACAAAATACCCAACTCATATCAATACGTAAAAGCACGGCCAAGCTACCTAAAAATGACCCATGAATGACCTTTGGCCCCCAAAAGGACCCCTCAAAAACATGACAAAAAACTTTACGGGCGAAAACTCTACCACCATACCAAAAATCATATCATATGTAAAGCACAGCAAGAAACCCGATAACGACCCCTGGATGACCTGTGACCCCCAAAATGACCCTTTCGGAAAAACATACCACAACACTTGTACGGCGAAAACTCTACATCATACCAAAACTATCTCCTACGTCAAAGCCTAACGGTTCAGTTACCGATAACGGACCCTGGATGACCTTTGCAGAGCTGCCAATCCTTGAGATTCGAATCAGGAAGATTTGATCTTGGACTCAGGGAGATTATAGAATGCAAAGAGAGATTTTAAAAAAATAGCGTCAGTTCAGTGTAATACCTCCTCAAAGAGGGATACAGCCAATGGATATTGTTTAAAGATCAATTGCAAGCTTCCACATTTAAGGGAACTGTCAGTAGGAAACTTAGTCCATTTGGATTTATTTTAAAGAAAAATGACATGACAATCATCATGGCCTCCGTCAGTCGCAACCGACTATGGATATTGTAAAGCGCCCACATTCAAGTCACAGGTTAAGACAGCATTCAAGCTTTGACTTACGTTGGTGGACAGAGGGTGGAACCTAAAGGGAAAGATATCCTACTAAAATACATTTTCTAGGAGTGCAATTTTCTGTAGAAAATGATCTGAAATAAAACTAATGAATAATATTAACTTGAAAATTTTCCCATAGCACTGTACAGGCATATTTCTGCCCGCAGTCCTCAAATTTGAGCAAAAATCGGTCGCCAAAAAAAAAATAAGTCCTTCAAAAGTGGGACTCTCAGGGCTAAACAAATATAAACTTGCTATAGAGGGGTCTTGGCTATAGAAAGTCTATTGTTTTAGCCTTAAACTCTACAGTTTTGAAGGACTTATTTTTTTTGTGAAGGCCTTTATTTTTCACGCCCTCCGGAAAGTTAGGGGTAGGGGGAACATATTACTACTTTATTTGTGTTTTAAGTACATTCAACTTAGTCAAGTTTATATCATATTTAGTATTGAAATACTGAAACAAAAAGGACACAAGAAGCATCACCATAGCTAATACCATGAGGAGTTATTGCTTTTCAATTACACAATTGGGCGACAATTGCATTTTTTCCCAAATCAATTGTCACCTTGACCGCCGCCGACTTTTACCTGTTACAAAAATAAGAAATAGATGATCCATTAATGATTGGAAGATTACAAATTGTACCCCTGTCACATGATTAGCAAAAAGAATTAGTCACTACTAGGTAGTTTTCATGTCTATACACTCCACAGGAAATTAAGCAAGTCAAAATTTTTTGTCACCCGGGGAACCGGCCATTTTTGGGCTTAAATTGGCCAAAAAACGAATTTTCTCAAAATCAGTGTGAAAAATATGGGGTTTTAAGTGCCAAATCTGAAAATATATGACATTTACCCGTAGACAACATTTAAGTGTAATCAGAATTTTGGACTGTTTCAACCCTAAATAATTTTTCACACCCGTGTCCCCTAAACGTAAGTCAAGCTTGAACGCTGTCTTATGTGGCCTCTCCGGGCGGCTAAGCCAGGGCAATTGCTATGGAGTTCCGTATGTGTCCATGCACATGAATCCCCTCTCCACGCTGAAGACAAACTCCAAAAGAACGTCGAGAAACGATTTACAGTTTGAGTGCCAGCAGCGGCGCAGGAGTTGCCGAACTTGTGCTGAGTAGAGCAGTCAGGCGCCTACGGGACTCCAACTCCGGATATATCCTCAGGGTTGTCTCTACCCCAAAGCCTTTCCTGCAAACCGATGCGTTAACAAGGCATGCACAGACTATAAAGTCTGGAACACCACGGGCCGATGAACCTGGTGGTTTCTTCCGCTCTTAATGCTGGTATGTCAGCAGCATATAGGTTATTACGGGCCTAATCACGAGCCGAACTATAAAGGATACAAAGGAAAGTGTACAGGATTTGGTCCAGTTGCCAACCAAACCGGAGTATGGCGATACACCTGTCCACCAACCACCGACCATTTGTGAGTATGTCCCACGCAGGTCAAGTATTGTGGTATCAGGGACTTTGAACATTCCAGGGCACAGGTGCCTTTGGACCCTACCTAAATGATGTTAATCACTAAAACTAGGCAATGAATGCTGAGAAGAAATAAGAAACTCGAAAAGGAGGAAGGAAAAAGAGCATGGGAGGTAGAGTACGCTTCAAAATTCCCTCCTCGGAATAACAAAATCCAGCCCACCCACCCATGAAATGAAAAAGTTGAAGTAAAAAGCAACTTTAAGGTTCGTAACTTGAAACGAAGCCACACCTACATTTGGAATGCATCATGAGATAGACTCTTTAAAAGAAAGCGTCCCGAAAAAAAAAGAAATTGACAGGGCTCTGCCGTATGACAGCCCCATTTAAAGAACTGTCAATAGGAATCTAAGTAATAGGAGATTAAAAATAGAAAGTTGAAATGAAAAGTCGAAGTTAAAAGTCAACTTAAAGGAAATATGTCAAGATTTTGTCAAGCTGTGTGACGTACATCATAAAATATATGTACAACATAACGAATCCCGAAAAAAATATTACAATTGATGTAAAAGTAACAAAATAGAGGCATTTATTTTTGCTGTTGGACATACGAAGAAAACGGGCGGAATTTTTTCGCCAATCCAAAAGCGGCCCAATTTTGCTCTCCCGTGACGTTCAAAGTGATGACCAAAAAATCGTGTGACTCGAATTGTTAGTTTGACACGTAATATTGAGGCCCAATTAATGTGAAAATAATAATAAATTAAAAAAATAAGTTACAGAATGAGCATTATTTTGTTCAGTTGTTTGTGTTTTAATTATTATTAAGTCCGGCAAACACTGCGATATGATACCATTGCCGGGATGGGATTTGTCGGAAATCGTTTAGAGTAAGGGTAAGCTTATTGGGCGGGAAAATTAAAAAGGCAAAATACTCAACACATATGTCGACAATTTTCAACTTATTTTGATTTTATCAGAAGTCGACTGTTACCTTAAGGCTTTCCATCCATACCAAATATTAAGAATTATGGAATATTTCATTTTAAAGGCTCAACTTGACGACGGAGCCATTACAAACATATGAACTGCACCATAGATAGAGCTCTGAATAAATAAAGCTTTCACGAAAAATTGGACAGGGCTCCGCGTCTGACAGACCCCGTTAGGGACTGTCAGTGCGGAACAAGTCCACAACCAGGCACTAAAAGAATTATAACCTAACACTTTTGCATAATACAATGAATGGAGGACATCTTCAAAAGGCAAACAGCAAATCAACACGGGTCATTATCTTGTAGCCTATCATTTGCACCACGGAGGTAATTGTTAACAATTGACTGACACAGCATAGCCTATAGCAGTTTGTTTTTTTTTGTCTGTACGTTTGTTGTTTGTCTTATAAATGGTTAAATATAAAAAATATGCTGTGCTGGGTCCATCCGAAAGTCGGTGAGAAAACTATGCAGACCAAAGACTACATTATCTTTTTTGCCTAAGATATGTGTACGTGATTTTCTTATATACGTTTTAGTTATCTCAAAACACATCATTTTCCATGACCCCTGATCTGAATGGACTTTGACCCCAAAACTGCCCCCTCCAAATCGTGACCAACCAAACCTCGTACGTCGGAAGCTCTAACACCCACAAAATTTATCCGTATTGTAAAAAGACGTGATGAAACACATAGCCGGAAAAAACCCACAAGCAAAAGGTTGATTTTTTTTTAGTATATAGATTTTGACCAAATGGGTCAAAGGTCGCATAACGAGGTCAAAGGTCAAAGGGCACCATGGGTCATCATAGGTCCATTCTGCGCATACCAGTAAGGTTCCTGGACAGTTTGGTTCCGTTAGTTTGTCATAGCATTTAGTTTCAGAGGGTTGATTATGTAGTAGATTGACCAAATGGGGGTCAAAGGCCATTATAGGTCAGTAGAGGCCACTCTATATATAATCAATATGAGACTTGGGTTAGGGTTCTTTTGACTACGTGTGAAGGTAATCGGGCAACATGTGACACTAAAAAAGTTACATTCGCACTCAGGTTCCCCGGCAATGCCTTACAATGATCTGTAATGCAGCAAGCTTGATAACATTCGTATATGCATCTCTTTTTACAGCAATAACATTGACGCTTGGTTGCACAGTTAATATCAGAGGGGGTCATGACAAATGGTAGATCAGAGCAAAATTGTCAGGGTCTTTTACGGTTTTGTATTTTTTAATTCTATTATAATTTTGTTGTTTTCAGGCCACTTGAGGGAATATCCTCGATCACAAAATTAGGGATTCTTAATTGACAAATTTCGTTGACTCTTGTTGAACAATTTTTAGGATTATTCCTAGGTCAAAATGTAATGAATTACTGGCAGATGTGTTCCAAAGATTTCCAATTTAGTATTGATAGGTATACCGGCCACTTATTTCAACATTTCTCCGCTTTTCACGAAGCGGATATTAAAGGTAAAAGTCGAATGTTAGGCCAAATCTTGTAGTGGAGCACCGTCGACACAATATATCTAAAACCCGTCAAAAGTAAGGCAAGCGTGTTGTCGTCCAATCTCGCAAGAGAATCTAGGAATCCCAGTGTAAGGGTTTATTAAAATATTCCGAAGTAGCCCCCCGCTTGTCGCAGTGAATACACCTATTTTGGTGATCATATATAGGATCGATATTATTCTAGGAAAACCTAATATAATAAAGTGCCTTCAACTTTCAAGGACCATATGAATACCGAAACTGGCTCTTTCAACAGTTTCAAGGGCATTAAATGGTCAACAACGCCCATAGTGGAACATCGTTTAAGGAACCGCCACGCTGGGCATGGTATACAATGTCACAGCAATGTCCATTGTATCGAATACAGCCAACAAGAACTTAATGACAACCAGATAAGGTTTTCAGCGTAACACCAAAAGTTGTCTTTCAAATGACCTCCAAAAATATAACAAATATACATAAACAAATAAATTCTAAACTTTGCCGCCGAACCCAACAACCAACAAACCAACAACTTTTCATCCAATCATACACCAAAACACTATGCATAGTTCGTATACATGCCATAAGGGGAAAAAAAGGCTTGCCTCTGCAAACGACGATACCACGATACCAAATTTTTGCTAAGGTACGGACGTAATATTTTTGAAGTTTTGCTTCACTAAGTAGGCAAATATACCTTTTGCTGAAATATTTGAGAATTCGGATTGCAACACGTACCCGAAAGTATAACATAACTCAACCTGATCTCAAGTAAAACAACTTCTTTGTGTCATATATATATAGTGCGGGCGACCTTCCTTCATCCAGGGAAATTTGTTACACTAAATTTTACTCAAGTTCAAATGAACTCGGCACTTGTGTTTGACCTAAGTCCCTGGTAAGGCCTTGGTAGATATGGTAAACATTCAGCAAGTTTCATTTTCGCTCAAGAACCCCACTAGAACCGGTTCATAGGTGCACACATAAACCAAATAGCATTCAGTATGAAAGACGACCACGCACGGCATCCATAGAGGTCCACAAAACTTGACACAAAGATTACAGAGTTACCCAAAAATGACTCGCGTCTAAAATTCCAAAAAAGAAAAACCTACGCGAACGGCCCAGTAGCTCCAAGAACAATTGCCGAAACTTTTCGGCGCGAAACGGCACATAAAACGGCATAGTTTCGCAAATACAGCAGGACATATTAACCCTAACCCGGACGGGGTCGTTTGCCGACGACGGCCAAATGCAACAGGAAGGGCAATCTTTTTATTTTTAACGGCCCAGATGCAACGAGAGCCAAATTTTGGTTTCATTTTGCATCTCGCCGTTTTTCCCGGCACCGGAATAAGTAGCGTAAAGTCAATAACGGCCAGACCCAGATGCAACGAAAAACATCGGTCATTTTCCCGCGAAGACGGCCCAGATGCAACGAAAAACAGCGGTCATTTTCGGAAAGACGTCTCAGAATTGCAACGAGGAAACATCGCGTGACGAGCAATGAGAACAGTGAATTAATAAATAAATAATAAAATAAATTAAATAAACAAGGCAAAACTGTTATTTTACGCGATGCGTAAAATATGTACCCGCCGAAGATCGCGATCACTAAGTGACAACAAACTGCACCAGTCCCCATTAATTTGGCCACACTAGCTCGCCAAAAAATAATGGTTACTAAGAAAATGACTCAAGAATTCTTAAAATCAGCCCATGCCAAAAAACCCTGAAAATTTCACTAAACTTTAGTAAAATATGGATAATTTCTCAATGGGGCAACACTATTTTTGACAAAACTCATTTGTGATCCAATTAAATTTGGGACAACCATACGGGGTCTGGAATAGTGGCGAAACATTGAATTTACGTTATTTTAACATTTTCCAAGAAATGTAAACAGGCTGGCAACCCAAAAGAATGACCCACAAAAATCCTTCTCTAAACACACAAAAAAATTCACCCAAAATTCTAATCAGGACGAGAAACTCTCAGCCCACTCCTTCCACCAAGTACACATTTTATACATGTTTACAAACTCCAGAAAACTTGTACCCAGGCCTTTGCGGGGGAAGAAAAATTTCATAAATGATTGACAATTAGATCCCACAATTAGAAGATTTTACACCCAAAATCTAATCAGGTTGAGAACTCATCACCTGCTTCTTTCCACCAAGCTTTGTGAGCATCATCGTAGCCCTTACAGAACTCCAGATAAATTGTACACAATGTGGAACATTTTCTGTGCAATATTGAGACCTTTCCCTTGCCCTTTTTTCCCCTACACTGACAGACCCAGGGGAGGACCATGGGGGAATGAATTACATTGTGAGTAGGGGGTATTCCCCTCCCACTACATATAACAAGTTTGGCTCTCTAGCCAACATCCGAAAGAAAAAAAGATAATGCCCAAATGTTCCAGGTTAACATTTTATCACGGGACCATACCGACATACGGAAGGACCATAGGACAGGACATACGACGGAGCCCATTTTATGAGTCCCCTCCCGAATACTTGTTTCGGCGGGGACAAATAATGGATGCTGTACTGCACACTGGATTTGCATGACAATTTGTAGCATAAGTTCGCCAGTCGTGAGTCGCGCTATTAAGCGACGGCAAGTGGTGCGTGACGCTATTACACTACGTCATGCTCCGGTTTAGGTCATGAATGCGGTAGGCATTAATTAAAAGTAGCTTATACGAAAATGGTGGCGCTATCACCATCGAAATCGGAATGTCTATGAGCCTTTGTACCACAGTGTCACCGCCTGATGAAAGCATTGCGCATTCTGCGGGCAAAACAGTCCAAAAATGCATTGAAAAGCATCGCATCATTTCGAGAATGACGTCGCAGGTGCAACGAGGAACATCGCTTCATTTAGGGAAGACGGCCCAGATTGCAACGAGGAACATCGCGTAATTTTCCGTAAAGACGGCCCAGATGACGAGGAACATCGCGTCATTTTCGGGTAAAGACGGCCCGTGCAATGGGTCCAATGAGAGTCATTTGCGCGACAAAAAAATAGTGGTTGACGGCCGAGATGCAACGAGAACATTTCCGACCGGGACCACGTTTTCGTTGGCTGTCATTGCATCTCGGCCCGTGTGTTAGTGTTAAAAAATCACGCCGCTATCGATGGCAATAATCCATCAATCAATGAATTGATGATTAAACATAATTTTTTTCTGAACACATTATGATACTTGGCTGGATGGACTGTTCTGTTAAAGGAATCTTACAAAGGCAAAGGGCTATTCTCTGTCCCTAAAAGAGCTTCACTTTTTCCACTAGAAGACATTAGACATAAATGATTAAAATAGACTAATTTGGGTGAGAGTCATTCTACTTGTTCTCATTCTGATCCATGGTAGATGATTGACTTCGCGATGGGTGGAAAGTACAGCCACATTCAATGATTCTGGATATTCAAGTCAAAGTGTCATAACTCAATTGAACATAATGATATGCCTCACCACATTACAACTAACAACAGGTGCTGATTGTATTTGAGGATGGGGTAAACCTAGTCTAAATCATGCGGGTCATTAAAATAAGCGCAAAGCATCCTGGTCAATAAAAATGGCAAAAAAGGCCCTCAAGTGGTGGTGTAAGCCCTCTCCCCAAATTCCAAAGGCCTGTGCTTTGAAAATTTTCCATCCAATCTATCTGATTGCTTTCTAACGTGATATTTGACACATACATTGTATCAATGCAGAAATAATCCAATTAAAACAACCCCCCTTGATGAGACAGACCCCCCATAAGGGTCCAGCCAGAAATTGGGCTAAAATGGCCTCCATTCATGGGCAAAATGTTAGTGTGGCCAAGGTGATAAAAATTTCAAAGTTTTTCCATATAAAGGAAGTAGATCTTAAGGTGTTTAAAAGAACAGTTTTCCTGTCACATTGACCCCCAGAGTTTGCCCATCTTCAGCCACAGCCCATACTGTACAATTAAGCTTAAAGAGACACTGGCACATTTCACAGCAGCCGACAACACCCGGGCGTTGAGTGTTCTGAGTGTCATTGTTCAAATAAGAGTCTCTTCAACAGACTTAAGTAGGCGTCTGTGGAAATTTGTATTCTGCGATTTGAGGGTTAATTATAGGTTTTTTTTAAAACAAAAAGATGTGACAGGATAGAAGTTTTTGTTGATGTTTTCAGGGTGGTAAAAAGGAACCATTAAGCACAAAAATAATTCCCTACCTGCAGTCTTCGATTTTTCTTGGAAAATGCGAAGTAGTAATGTATGTGTTTTTCAAGTTCAGCAGTGCGTGACCTGATTCAAGGAGTGCAAATTTCCATTTATGCTCATTCCCTGATATTACCGCCACTAAATCATGAGCGCACGCTTCGTGTGGTTTGGATTGGAATTCCACGGGCCCGTCACTGACAGGAGCTGAAAATTATGTATCAATAACGCTGGTGGAATTACATTAAATTCTGGATTTTTTAACAGGAAAATTTTCTCTTCAAATAAATTGATGGATCAACATTAGAACACTCAAAGGTACATCATATGTACATAGCTTTTGGCAGAGGTTTGTTTTTAATAAAGTTGTTACATGACCCAATTCGGCCAACAAAGCGGCAACTCTATGAATGTAGTCCTACTGTCCCAGTAAGTATAGGTCCAAAAGCGGGACATGGGGTATATGCCTCACTACATTTCCCCCATACCAACTCCATGTCCCCTCCCAACACCATCTCCCCCTCCAAACACCCATTACCCCCTCCCACACAACATAACACACCCTCCCAACACACATCTCCCCCTCCCAACACCCTCGTCTCTCCCCCTCCCCACCCAAATCTCCCCCGCCCAACACCATCTTCCCCCCCCCAACACCCATCTCTGCTTTTCCCCTCCCCACACCCAGTCTCACCCCTTCCCCAACACCATCTCCCCCTTCCCAACCCATCTCCCCCTTCCCAACACCATCTGTCCCGCCTTCCCAACACCCATCATCCCCTTCCACACCCATCTCCCCCTTCCCAACACCCTTCTCCCCCTTATTGAGGAAATATTACTGTCTGACTAGTTTGTAAACTCCCCCGACTAGGGTCCTAAGAAAATTAAACATGACTTGAAACATATTAAAACTATAATTTCGCGGTTCTCTGCTTTCGTCGCTCGCTATATCACCAAAGAAATATAAGCTGTGGGCCGCCCCTTGACCTTTGACCTGGCACTGACCTTTGATCTCATCAACTATGAGGATGACATGGTGCACCTATGACAAATTTTGATTCCAATTGACTTCAAGTTTTCAATTTGATCATTTTACATTTTTACCCCATTTTTCACCTTGACCTCACCGACCTTTGACCTTTCAAACATGACCTTAACCTCAAATCAACCTATGAGGGATCCCCATTGTGCACCTATGACATAATTTTGGTTCCAATTGAATTAAACTTTTCAATTGAGGTCAATTTAAAAAAAAAAACTTAAGCAATTTATCACATTTTTTTGAAGAGCGCCCCAATTTTTCAAAAATTTGGAGATTTTTAAACCATTAAATTGTAACGTGGCTAGTAACTATACCTGGAATGTTAATCCGAAATGTCTAGGTTTGTCACAAACGAAGGAATTTTTGTACTAGAATAATTATTATGGGGAATCCCCGATAATATTCACGCTGAGCTGGAAACGGCCTTCCAATGTGAAATAGCCTGGAAATAGCGCCATGTACGTGTCTACCTCATCTATTAGTTGTTTTCATATTCAGGCAGGCAAGCAAGTTAGAGGTTTTTTCTCGAGGTGGCACTATTTTTCATCATGGAGACTAAACGTAGCATTTCCATCTCGGCCGTTAAGTTCCAATCTGGGATCCCAATTGTAATTGACAAAATCGCTATTCTGTTCATAAATACGCATTTTTTATCATTCTCGTATCTCCTACGTATAGCTCCTCCGAGACCGGTGCCAACTAACTGTGCAAAAATATCAAATTTTGAAAATTGGGGGCGCTCTTCAAAAAATGTGCTAATATTGCTTTAACAATTATTGACACACATACATTCACACAAACACACACACACACACACATACATACACACGCACAACGGATTGCTAAGTGGTCCTGCCAGCTATAGCTGGCGGCCCACAATAACCATTGCTAATTGAAAGTATAAACACGGGTCAAGTGAATACCAAAATTGAATATGAAAAAAGCTTATTCACAAAATTTGAGTTGATCCTGATCTTGCGGTTTTGTGTTATGAGCAATTGTTTGTTTCCCACGGTCCCATAGGCCACTGTATGGACAGAAATACAAAATTGCGAATTTCTTACAGAATGAATACAACCGAATTTGCACCTAAGAATAGGTACACATGGATTACTAAGGCTGACTGTTCAGATGATATAAAAATTTGAGTTGATCCCGATATTGCGGTTTTATGTATGAGCAATTGCTTGTTTCCCACAGTCAATAGGCACTGATGGAAGAAATACAAAATTGCGAATATACAACGAATGTGCATATAAGATTAGGTACACAGGGATTACTGAGGCTGATGGAACTAGATATTTCAAATATGCAACCCACATGACCTTTTGAACCCCGCAAAGAGGATATTGAGATTTTTTCCGACTTTGTGAGGGCGCTGTTGAAGGGGGTAAGACGATTCGCTTCAATAATATTTTAGATGATGTTGTCAATTCATGTATGTAAGTGATCACTACGGGAGTTCTGCGACCCTCCGCAGAACATCCGAAGTGGAGTGTCTGCGCTCGAGACGCAGGAAAAAAAACACCTAAAACACCTCCGTCGACTATTATATATCTATATTAGTTGAGGGAAAAACACTGCGCTCGAGCGCAGAAAAATCCATAGGCGGAGGGTCTGCGCTCGAGCGCAGGAAAGAACCTAAAACACCTCGTCGCTATTATATATATATATAGTGAGGGAAAAACACTGCGCTCGAGCGAAGAAGAAAATCCATAGGCGGAGTGTTTGCGCTCTAGCGCAGGAAACACCTCCGTCGCTATATTATATATATATATACTGAGGGAAAAACACCCCTGACCTCGAGCGCAGAAGATCCATAGGCGGAGTTTGTCTGCGTCGAGCGCAGGAAACACTGCTGTCGTATATCGTATGGCGAACAGTCTGTGATCGAGCGACAGAAAATCCGGAAATGGAGGTTGCGCTCGAGCGCGCGAACGTAACTATTATATTAGTACGTGCGTTAATTTCTGCGCTCGAGGCGGAAATCCCGTAGGTAGAACCGTTTAGCCTAGTTTAGTAATCATGTGTACCTAATATTCGTGAAATTTGAACGTATCTGTAAGAAATTAGCAATTTTGTATTTTCTGTCGTAAACGGACAGAAATTTTAAAGCACCGTGGCCTATGGGGGCCGTGGGAAATAATTGATATAACAAACACCGCAAGATCGGAATCAAATATATTTTGGAATTTAAGCTTTTCTCAAGGGTATCTAGGGAACAATGAGGAAAACAGAGGTACTGGATCACGATCACGAAGTGCACCTTTAAGTTAATAATCTGAGTGAATTTCGCTAAAACATGATTTACAAAGAATGGACCCCGTTACTTGAATGAAACGTGTCAGTTTTTACGGATATCCAATTTGATAGTTATTGTTAGTTTTTAAGAACGGGTAAACTTTATAATAGTAAGGGCGTATATGAAACGGAATGTATTTTCTTGATATAAACAGAAAAAAATCAAACAGTTGACATGAAACAACTGAATTAATTTATTTTGATATTGTGGACCAAGCAAGATGCACCACTAGTCAAACGAGCGCAGAAGATCCACAGCGGATGAGAGCGCAGAAGATCCACCAGCGGAGAGAGCGCAAAAGATCCACCAGCGGAGCGACTGAGTGCAGAAGATCCACCAGCGGAGCGGAGCCGCAGAAGATCACCAGCGGAGCGACTGAGTGCAGAAGATCCACCAGTGGAGCGAGCGCAGAACATCTACCAGCGGAGCGAGCGCAGAACTTCCACCAGCGGAGCGAGCGCAGAAAAATCCACCAGCGGAAGCGGTGGTTATGAGGTTGTCCAATGCAACATGCAATTCAAAGCAAAATATCACACCGAGTGCAAGTGATCCGTCATGTTATGCAATATAGTTTTTGTATTTTAGTTTGTACATATATCATATTCGTTTTGTATGTATAGTTTTTGACCATTTGTGTATTTTATCTTATGTACCCGAATCCGTCGGTAAATCAAGTATTTTAATATTTATCTGTATATTCGGTAACTTTTTAAAACAATCGTTGTATATGATCAGTTTTGGTTTTATTTCTTGTTTTGTTGTGTATCATTTACGGGTAACAAAACTTTAGGAATAATTTGTTTTTAATATTTTAAGTTAAAAGTTAAATTGTACATTTTGGTTGTTTTCTTTGTGTATCAAAACGGATCATGGGGAAGAACAACATTTGTGAGCTTGATTGAACCGTTAACGAAATAAAGTTTTGAAATGAATGACAATTCTCATTATTTTTTACATTGAAAATAAAATTGTTTATTAAAACAAACTATGCATTGAAACCATAATTGAATTAAAGTGCAACGAGAGATTTGAGGCACCCAATATTTGTGTTATATAATAGTAATTTCAAATACATAGACACTCAATAGATTGCTTACGTGTAGTTAGTTACAGAAATGTTTTAAAGAGAGAAAAATTTGCTATAATTTCAATGCAAAACATAGGCTGAATTTCGTATTTGCTCCTATACGAAATTAGAAATTGCAATTTTTTGTACAAAGAAACATTTCTAGCTTAATCCTTTCAGATGGGATATATTTGGAAAAGCTTTACAATCAGGGCAAAAATCAGAACTTTTCGGATTTTTTAGGGACACCTGTTGAGTGAAATCTCAGTGCACCTTTAAAGTATTGTGTATTTTGATAAAGCAAGATGCCCACTAGCCAACCGAGCGCAGTTGATTAACCAGCGGAGCGAGCGCGAAGAGAGATCACCAGGCGGAGCGAAGCGCAGAAGATCACAGTGGGAGCGAGCCCGAAATCCACCAGTGGAGCAGCGGACAGAACATCCACCAGCGGAGCGAGCCCAGAACATCCGCCAGCGGAACGGTGGGTTATGAGTTGGTTCCAAACGGCCACATCCTCTCATTCTTTTTTACTTTGAAAATGCAATTGAAATTTCATTATATGATTTGCCAGTATATATAAAATTGTTTTTAAACAAAACTATTACATTGTCGATCTAAAAAGTGCACAGAACATCAAGCATTTTAAGTATTCATTTAATCAACGATCTAGATACTTAGTGTAATAAACTTGTCATACGTGTTTCAATGAAATCTCCTCTGTGCAATATCAGTTTGCAATACCAACTTCTTATAATAGTATATGTTTTTACTTCTAACTTTTACACAGTTATTAATATTATTATTTATTTGTCATTTGTTTTGGTATATTTTTGTTAGTTTCCTATGTGCCCTGATTGTTACATGTTATTTTTAACTTTGTAAATACTTGATTCTATAATTACTTGTCGTAACCAATCTGTAAATTTATGTGGGCTTGTATAATTACTCATTCTGTATCTTCCACTTTTAAACTTTTAAATATATTGTATTGTTGTTAATAAGTTGTAAATTTTATATGATGTGATTCTGTCACGGACGTGTGGAAGAACAATATTTATATTGAACATGTTTTTACCGTGAATAAATAAAGAAATTATTATTAAAAAAAAAAAAAAAAAAAAAGTTATGAGTTGTCCACATTGCAACATGCAATTCAAAGCGAAATATCACACCGAGTGCAATTGATCGTCATGTTACTGCAATTATAGTTTTTGTATTTTTAGTTTGTACATATATCATATTCGTTTTATATTGTATAGTTTTGACCATTTGTGTATTTTATCTTTATTGTCCCCTAATCAGTCGGGTAATTATCAGTATTTTAATATTTATCTGTATATCCGGTAACTTTTTAAAACCAATCGTGTATATGATAAGTTTTGGTTTTATTGTTTGTTTTGTTGTGTATCATTTACGGGTAACAAACTTTAGGAATCATTTTGTTTTTAATATTTTAAGTTAACATTTAAATGTACATTTTTGTGTTGTTTTCTTGTGTATCAATTACGGATCATGGGAAGAACAACTTTGTTGAAGCTGATTTTACCGTATCGAAATAAAGTTTTGAAATGAAATGAAACATCCTCTCATTATTTTTTATATTGAAAATAAAATTGTTTATTTAAACCGAACTATTTGCATTGAAAACATAATTGAATTAAAGTATTTTGATATTTTGATCAAGCAGATGCCCACTAGGAAATATATTGTATTGTTGTTAATAAGTTGTAAATTTTATATGATGTGATTCTGTCACGGACGTGTGGAAGAACAATATTTATATTGAACATGTTTTTACCGTGAATAAATAAAGAAATTATTATTAAAAAAAAAAAAAAAAAAAAAGTTATGAGTTGTCCACATTGCAACATGCAATTCAAAGCGAAATATCACACCGAGTGCAATTGATCGTCATGTTACTGCAATTATAGTTTTTGTATTTTTAGTTTGTACATATATCATATTCGTTTTATATTGTATAGTTTTGACCATTTGTGTATTTTATCTTTATTGTCCCCTAATCAGTCGGGTAATTATCAGTATTTTAATATTTATCTGTATATCCGGTAACTTTTTAAAACCAATCGTGTATATGATAAGTTTTGGTTTTATTGTTTGTTTTGTTGTGTATCATTTACGGGTAACAAACTTTAGGAATCATTTTGTTTTTAATATTTTAAGTTAACATTTAAATGTACATTTTTGTGTTGTTTTCTTGTGTATCAATTACGGATCATGGGAAGAACAACTTTGTTGAAGCTGATTTTACCGTATCGAAATAAAGTTTTGAAATGAAATGAAACATCCTCTCATTATTTTTTATATTGAAAATAAAATTGTTTATTTAAACCGAACTATTTGCATTGAAAACATAATTGAATTAAAGTATTTTGATATTTTGATCAAGCAGATGCCCACTAGGAAATATATTGTATTGTTGTTAATAAGTTGTAAATTTTATATGATGTGATTCTGTCACGGACGTGTGGAAGAACAATATTTATATTGAACATGTTTTTACCGTGAATAAATAAAGAAATTATTATTATTATTATATAAAACATAATTGAAATTCAAAATGCAACACCCTCGCATTATTTTTTTACATTGAAAATAAAATTATTTAAACCAAACTATTTGCATTGAAAACATAACTGAATTAAAGTAGTTTGATATTTTGACCAAGCAGATGCCCCGCCAGTAGAGCGAGCGCAGTTGATCCACCAGCGGAGCGAGCGTAGAACATCCACCAGCGGAGCTAGCGCAGAACGTCCGCCAGTGGATCAAGCGCAGAACATCCGCCAGCGGAGCGAGCGCAGAAGATCCGCCAGTGGATCGAGCGCAGAAGATCCGCCAGTGGATCGAGCGCAGAAGATCCGCCAGTGGATCGAGCGCAGAAGATCCGCCAGCGGAGCGGTGGGATGTGAGGAGTTCAAAATGCAACACCCTCGCATTATTTTTTTACATTGAAAATAAAATTGTTTATTTAAACCCAACTATTTGCATTGAAAACATAACTGAATTAAAGTATTTTGATATTTTGACCAAGCAGATGCCCCGTCAGTAGAGCGAGCGCAGTTGATCCACCAGCGGAGCGAACGCAGAACATCCACCAGCGGAGCGAGCGCAGAACGTCCGCCAGTGGATCAAGCGCAGAACATCCGCCAGCGGAGCAAGCGCAGAACATCCGCCAGCGGAGCGAGCGCAGAACATCCACGGAGCGAGCGCAGAACATCCGCCAGCGGAGCGAACGCAGAACATCCGCCAGCGGAGTGAGCGCAGAACATCCGCCAGCGGAGTACTCTCGCAGTACTATATTGTTATTATACGATACAGTTTTACGTGCTCGAGCGCAGACACTCCGCCTATGGATTTTTCTGCGCTCGAGCGCAGGATTTTTCCCTCACTATATAGTGACGAAGGTGTTTCCTGCGCTCGAGCGCAGACACTCCGCCTATGGATTTTTCTGCGTTCAAGCGCAGGGTTTTTCCCTCACTATATAGTGACGGAGGTGTTTCCTGCGCTCGGGCGCAGACACTCCGCCTATGGATTTTTCTGCGCTCGAGCGCAGGATTTTTGTTTCCTGCGCTCGGGCGCAGACACTCCGCCTATGGATTTTTCTGCGCTCGAGCGCAGATACTCCACTATCGGATGTTCTGTGGAGGGGCGCAGAAGCTCCGGTAGTGGATCACTTACATAACTCGTCAATTTTGACATGCTCTTGCCATAGAAAATTCCGAAAAAAATAATATTTTATGAAGAAATGTGTCTTTTTTGGGCCCAAACTTGCGTGTTTGTGAAACATGCATGTAATTTTGTGCATAATTAGCGAGCCTGTTACGCAATGTGCAAGCGTGAAATTTTCCAATTTGTTTATTTTCATAAATTTTAGCGGACAGTTAGTTAGTATAAGAGGAATTATATCCCTCACTGTTGTATTTAGGGAAATACAGGCCTCTTAATTTGGAATTTATTTTAATGGTCATTTTTGGAAGCCATTTTAGACCCTGACTACCAATATCTGTTCGGCCGGCACACAAAAACTATAAGGGCTACCGACCTGAAACTTTGCATTTTTTCCTATGACTATAGGTACAACTTTCCACCAAAATATAAAGAAAATCTGAGAGGGTCATGTGGGAAACTTTTATAAAATTTGTTGAATTGACATAGAATGACCCACCTATCTTGGAGTTGATATTACAGATAATCTAACCTGGAATAAACACATATGTCGTATTACATCATCTGCAAATAGATCACTTAATTTCATTAAAAGAAATCTCTACTCGTGTATCTTATAAACAAAGTTGAGAGTATCCAACGTAGAGCAGCAAGATTTGTTGTCAATGAGTATTCCAGGTACAGTAGTGTCTCTAAAATCATCAAGGACTTACACTGGAGTACACTAAAGGATAGAAGGACAGTAAGCCGATTGTCCATCTTACAAAAGGCAACACAAGGCCTCCTAGGTGGATACCATCCTTCAGCCGGTCCGGCGTCCAAAAAAAAAAAAAAAAAAAAGAGCGCAGAAGATCCACCAGCGGAGCGAGCGCAGAAGATCCACCAGCGGAGCGAGCGCAGAAGATCCACCAGTGGAGCGAGCGCAGAACATCCACCAGCGGAGCGAGCGCAGAACATCCACCAGCAGAGCGAGCGCAGAACATCCACCAGCGGAGCGGTGGGTTATGAGTTGTCCACATTGCAACATGCAATTCAAATCTCTACTCGTGTATCTTATAAACAAAGTTGAGAGTATCCAACGTAGAGCAGCAAGATTTGTTGTCAATGAGTATTCCAGGTACAGTAGTGTCTCTAAAATCATCAAGGACTTACACTGGAGTACACTAAAGGATAGAAGGACAGTAAGCCGATTGTCCATCTTACAAAAGGCAACACAAGGCCTCCTAGGTGGATACCATCCTTCAGCCGGTCCGGCGTCCATCACGGCACCAGCACAGTAACTGCTACCAAACCATATCTGTCAAGAAAGACTGTTATAAGTACAGCTACTTCCCCCAAAGTTTGCCAAACAGTAAAAGACTGGAACTTATTACCACATTCGTTAAACAACTATAGAAGACCCACAGCAATTTAAAACAGCCATCATAAGTCACCTCAATCAACAAGATTAAAGGTGCGTGTTCCGATCGTCTTTGGGACCCCCTGGTTTACCCGGAAGTAGTATCGATTTTGATATCAGATGAAAGGCTGTATTTTTCTCATTGTCGTCCTGAAATTTGAGACCTCAAATCCATTTCATTCCCAAGATATAAACAAAAAAACACTGTTTTAGTGGTTAACCATCAATATTAGCACAGTATTGAATAGGGCTTTGCAACATGCATTATTGCGTCTACCATCAAAACTGCAAGTTTGTTTCCCACGGTACTTGATGGGGTGTATGTACAAGTGCCAGGCTCTCATATAAAGTAGAGAACACAATACACATAAATCAGAACAAGCACCTTCAAGTAACCTACATGCGCACACCATTTCCTGCATGCTTGACTCCACCTGGAGTGTTGTGCAGTACCAATCCAGATCCAGATCCTTTGACAGCATGACAGTGACAGTGAAAAAACGGGTTTCGAGAAAATTGGGGGCGCTTCTTCCTGGAAATCTCCTCATGTCTTTTTAACCTTCGATTTTAAGCTATTACTGAATACTGCAAATTTCAAATATTTTGACTCTTTCGGATGAATCACTGATAGTGTCTATAAAGTTTAAAGGGCCCAGGAAATGCAAATAGAATTGATGTGGTTTGTGTCAAGAGGACGAGAAAGCATTCAATATTTGGGATGAATTAGTATTCTGCCACCACTTAAAATAAAGACACTATCAGTAACATCCGGTTTATTCCGTTAACGTTGCAGAATTCGTAGCATGTGCCAGAATACTAAATTCTTTCCCAATATTTGGGTTTGGGGTGATGACATAATTAGTGAAAACTATTGATTTTCAGGAGAGTAATAGAAAATCCCCGGTGAAGGGGGTGAATCTATTCATGGCACTGACTGAAATCAATAGTTTCACTAATGATGTCACTGGTAGTCGTATTCTTTTTGTTGGCCTGTTTATGGGAAGGAATGCCCCTAAAGATTTGGAGTAGGTTTATCATCTCATTTCTGGGACGATGACGTGCAACCCTAAAATACGAGCAAATCAGACGCATTCTTCAATGGAATGACGTTTTTTTGTTATGGGACCGCTCTATAGAATATTTATGCGATACGCCCAAATAACAAACGGTCATCACGTTAGAAATTCCCTTAGTCTATAGCCGGAGCGGGAACACCGGGAGTTCAACATAATCTGCATGGCAACGGCATGACAACAACAGGCGTTAATTCGATGCGCGCTGCACTCCTAGGTCATACGATGTGCAGTGAACTTAAAGACGCCCAAATTTGCACAGTTTGTTTTCACCGCGGATTCGGGGATTCCCTGGGCTCCCCCTTTGTTTTCACCGAGATGTGACGTCAGCCCGCTCCGAGCTATAGTCGTAATAATTGTTTGAACTAAGCGTACGCCGTAAAAGTATGACTTGCGAACTGTACACGCGGCCAGTTATCGACATGTTATTTTAAATCGTTGTGTTTTACTCGTGTCTACAGCAGTGCACCTTCACGCACCACACGCGTGCTCTAGCACGCTACGGGAACGAGCCTAATAACATTCAACAAGCAAAACACAAAAGAAAGGACAACACTTCAAGTTCAAAGTAGAAAATGCCTCAAGGAAACTACATTGTTTAGGCCTACTTACCTTGCTCTTCCTAGAAACATCAACTGTAAGCATGTTACGATATGAGATGATTTTCCCTCACCAATCCCTGGCACTAATCTCACTCTCTGCTATTGTGCTGAGGGGAGGAATAAGACTGCCGAATTCGGTGTTTTTTTTAGGTTGCCCAGTCAATTGTTGAAACAAACACTTTTGTGACCTTAAAAAATATGAGAAAATCGCCCAAAATCGACACTCAACCAGGTTTTAGCTCTTTTGAGAGGCTCACACTTGCCCAGCAAACGGACTTTTTTGAGTTTTGTTTTATTTTGATGCTTTGATGCATGCAGCATGGTCTTTTCTTATTCATTTCATGATGTATGCAATAGGCAGGCGCTGGCCCTTCAAAGGGGGATATGATCCTGGGGGGTGCTCACATTGGGATTGTGAAGTAGGTATGGGTGTGTCGCACAGTTTCTTGGGACGCCCTTACGACCCTCATTTTCAGAACTCTTTTCAGTCCAGAGAACCCCATTTAGGACCATTTCCGTTCCAGAGGACCTTGTTTTCATGTGCCAATGCCATATTCTCCAAAATTTTCTTCACCAAAACATCAAAAAAGTAGCAGAAAATTGAAGGAAATCGACAGTATTTTCTGGAATTTTTGGAAAAACATAGTTCGGAGGGAACCAATTTTTTGGGCCTCAAATCAGCTATGGAGCCTCGATTTGTGAAACGGGAACCACACCACATACCTACACAAAAAAAAGGTTGAGGACCCCCCTTCCAAGTTCCCGGGGATATGAAGCTGTGAACAGAGAACACGTAAAAAGGTCGTTTCAAAAGGGGATTGTACGCCGTAGACATTGATAAGGGTTTGTGTCAAAAACAGCAAATTTGAAAAAAAGGATATGTTTTTCTAAAGGCATTACAGTGATTGCTAAATCAGAAGAAAAAATCAGATTTGTGTATGTTTGTCACAAGTACATGTTACACAAACATACCCTGCAAATGTTCGACCAGAAACAACCGTAATAAGGACAAAATGGGAAATTTTAGTTCATACTGTCCCTACAGGACACGTACTACAAAACACGTGTAGCGGGCGGGACAGGGGGGGTGCGACGAATCGCCCCGCCAACCCCAATGCTTTTGTGGTCGCGTGGGACACTGGTTGGATTTTGGCGACTCCCAAAAAACACCAGGGAAGTTAGGAGGGCAGAACTCCTGTGTTGGGACGGCTCGGAGGCAGGCAACCAAGAAGGAGAGGGCAAACAATGTTTTCCGCGGGAGCCTGGTGCTATAATGATCAATTTAAAACAGCCATCATAAGTCACCTCAATCAACAAGATTAAAGGTGCGTGTTCCGATCGTCTTTGGGACCCCCTGGTTTACCCGGAAGTAGTATCGATTTTGATATCAGATGAAAGGCTGTATTTTTCTCATTGTCGTCCTGAAATTTGAGACCTCAAATCCATTTCATTCCCAAGATATAAACAAAAAAACACTGTTTTAGTGGTTAACCATCAATATTAGCACAGTATTGAATAGGGCTTTGCAACATGCATTATTGCGTCTACCATCAAAACTGCAAGTTTGTTTCCCACGGTACTTGATGGGGTGTATGTACAAGTGCCAGGCTCTCATATAAAGTAGAGAACACAATACACATAAATCAGAACAAGCACCTTCAAGTAACCTACATGCGCACACCATTTCCTGCATGCTTGACTCCACCTGGAGTGTTGTGCAGTACCAATCCAGATCCAGATCCTTTGACAGCATGACAGTGACAGTGAAAAAACGGGTTTCGAGAAAATTGGGGGCGCTTCTTCCTGGAAATCTCCTCATGTCTTTTTAACCTTCGATTTTAAGCTATTACTGAATACTGCAAATTTCAAATATTTTGACTCTTTCGGATGAATCACTGATAGTGTCTATAAAGTTTAAAGGGCCCAGGAAATGCAAATAGAATTGATGTGGTTTGTGTCAAGAGGACGAGAAAGCATTCAATATTTGGGATGAATTTAGTATTCTGCCACCACTTAAAATAAAGACACTATCAGTAACATCCGGTTTATTCCGTTAACGTTGCCGAATTCGTAGCCTGTGGCAGAATACTAAATTCTTTCCCAATATTTGGGTTGGTGATGACATCATTAGTGAAACTATTGATTTTTCAGAGAGTAATAGAAAATCCCAGGTGACTGGTGTGAATCTATTCATGGCACTGACTGAAAATCAATAGTTTCACTAATGATGTCACTGGTAGTGTATTCTTTTTTGTGGCCCTGTTTATTGGAATGGAATGCCCCATAAAGATTTGGAGTAGGTTTATCATCTCATTTCCTGGGACGATCGACGTGCAACCCTAAATATACGAGCAAATCAGACGCATTCTTCAATCGGAATGACGTTTTCGTTATGGACCGCTCTATTAGACTATTTTATGCGAGTACGCCCAAATAAAAACGTTCATCACGGTAGAAATTCCTTAGTCTATAGCCGGGAGCGGACATCCGGGAGTTCAACATAATCTGCATGGCAACGGCATGACAACAACGTGCGTAATTCGATGCGCGCTGCACTCATAGTGTCATACGATGTGCAGTGAACTTAAAGACGCAATTTGCACAGTTTGTTTTCACCGCGATTCGGGGATTCCCTGGGCTTCCCCTTTGTTTTCACCGCGATGTGACGTCAGCCCGCTCCCGGCTATAGTCTCCGTAATAATTGTTTGAACTAAGCGTACGCAGTAATGACTTTTGCGAACTGTACACGGGCGTATCGCATGTCTATTTTAATCGTTGTGTTTACTCGCTGTCTACAGCAGTGCGACCTTCACGCACACACGCAGTGCTAGCACGCTACGGGAACGAGCCTAATAACATTCAACAAGCAAAACAAAAAAGCAAGGACAAACTTCAAGTTCAACGTCAAAATGCCTCAAGGACACTACATGTTTTAGGCCTACTTACCTTGCTCTTCATAGAAACATCAACTGTAAGCATGTTACGATATGAGATGATTTTCCCTCACCAATCCCTGGCACTAATCACCTCTCTTGCTTGTGCTGAGGGGAGGAAAGACTGCCGAATTCGGTGTTTTTTTTAGGTTGCCAGTTCAATTTGTTGTAAACAAAACTTTTGTGACCCTTAAAAAATACTGAGCAAATCGCAAATCGACACTCAACCAGGTTAGCTCATTTTTGAGAGGCTCACACTTGCCCAGCAAACGGACTTTTTTGAGTTTTGTTTTATTTTGATAGCCTTTGATGCATGCAGCATGGTCTTTTCTTCTTTCTTTCCCTGATGTATGGCAAATAGGCAGGCTCTTGCATTCAAAGGTGGATATGATCCTGGGGGGTTCTCACATTGGGATGAAGTAGGTATGGGTATGTGCCAGTTCTTGTGCCGCCTATACGACCCTCATTTTCAGACTCTTTTTCAGTTCCAGAGACCCCCATTTTAGGACCATTTCAGTTCCAGAGACCTTAGTTTTCATGTCCAATGCCATATTCTACAAAATTTTCTTCACAAAACATCAAAAAGTAGCAGAAAATTGAAGGAAATCGCAGCTTATTTTCTGGAATTTTTGGAAAACCTAGTTCCGGAGACCCCATTTTTTGGGCCTCAAATCAGCTCCGGAGCCTCTATTTTTGAAATCCGGGAACCACATACCTACCCAAAAAAAGGTTGAGGACCCCCCTTCCAAGTTCCCGGGGATATGAAGCGTGAACAAGAGAACACGTAAAAAGGTCCTTTTTCCAACAGGGGATGTACGCACGTATACATTGATAAGGGTGTGTCAAAAACAGCAAAATTATGAAAAAAAGGATATGTTTTTCTTAAAGGCATTATCAGTGATTTGCTAAATCAGAAAATCAGATTTGTGTATGTTTGTAACAAGTACAGGTACCCTAACATACCCTGCAAATGTTACGACCAGAAACAACCTAATAAGGACAAAATTGGAAATTTTAGTCATTACTGTCCCTACAGACACTTACTACAACACGTAATTGCAATTGAATGGAGATTCCTATCTTTGAACACTGCCGTTTTCTTCCTTTTCTGTAAATTCTTCAGTTGGAAAAAGTAACTTATGAGAATTCTAAAGACTCATCCTTCACTTAGTTTTAAGCTATTCTTGCAAAATTAATAGATTTCGACTCTTTCGACTCTTTCGGATAAATCACTGATAGTGTCTTTTGGCCTAACCCTGAAATTGTGATGTCCGTGTTTAGGGTAGAATACTCACATTAAAGGCACTATCAGTGATTTGCTAAAAAATCGAAAAATCATCCAAAATTAGATTTTTGCATTTTTGTAACAAGATATCCTAACATAGTATAGCCTGCAAGTGATAAGTATATAAAAAAAAAAAAAAAAAAAAATAGACTCAAAATCTGTAGCAACCTGGCCTAATTTAAGGAAGGAGAGAAAGAAGCATCACATTCTGTACTGTGATTCGGATTAATTTGGAAAGAATGCAGCGTCCTTTTAATTAAATTTTAATCTTAAACTCGGATGCACACCGAGCAGGAAACATGCCTCACGGAAGCACATTGCCGCAAATGTCTGCAACCTTTGTTCATTTCGAACCCACATTCTTCGCGATTTCACTCAAAATTACAGAAAAATATCGGCCAAAAACGTGGCACAGAATGTGCTGCTACTTATCCCCAGTGTAATGAATGATGCTTAGATCCTCCATGTACACACATGACATGTAAATTTTCATTTCAAAAGGTAACAAATCTCTGCTTTACGTACCTATTTTTTCCAAGATGGTGGGCATTTGACTTAGGCCGCCAAGCCCCCGCATAAGCTTTGCCCTGATTGGTCGGGCCGCGGACCAAACCAAATGCACCACCATCGGTTTTAGACGCGTTCATTAATATAAAACAAGGAAATAGCCGATGGACATGGAATGTATGATATGCTTTCCAGCCCCGCCACACACGTAATTGCAATTGAATGGAGATTCCTATCTTTGAACACTGCCGTTTTCTTCCTTTTCTGTAAATTCTTCAGTTGGAAAAAGTAACTTATGAGAATTCTAAAGACTCATCCTTCACTTAGTTTTAAGCTATTCTTGCAAAATTAATAGATTTCGACTCTTTCGACTCTTTCGGATAAATCACTGATAGTGTCTTTTGGCCTAACCCTGAAATTGTGATGTCCGTGTTTAGGGTTGAATACTCACATTAAAGGCACTATCAGTGATTTGCTAAAAAATCGAAAAATCATCCAAAATTAGATTTTTGCATTTTTGTAACAAGATATCCTAACATAGTATAGCCTGCAAGTGATAAGTATATATCTAGAAGCAACCTAATAAGGACAAAATCAGAAATTTTAGTCATTACTGTCCGTACGGACACTTACTACAACAATAGAATGAGGATTCATATCTTTAAACTATTCTGTTTTCTTCCTTTTAATTTTCTGTCAATTTTTCAGTTGGAAAATATACCTTATGAGAGTCCTACAGACGTATCCTTCACTTTTAAGCTATTCCTGCAAATTTCAATTTTTTTTTGATGAATCACTGTCATGTAGCCAAATACAAGGTAAGAAATCTATTTGAGTGTCTGGATTTACTATTATGACACAATATTTGGGTGCCTCAAAATCTCTCGTTGCACCTTTAAGCAGAGATCAAAATCATCAAAATACTGTAAATCGGATGTAAAGTAAAGCAAGATAAGGCCAAAAAAATGTTTGATTGTCCATAGATGACTTTTTAGAGTTGGGTCGGTCGGTCGGAAAAACTTTTTTTTTTAATGTCAATAGCAAACTGTAATTAATCAAACACTAAAAATCAAGTTGATTCTTACTCAAAAATGCATCTTTGTACATTATGAAACCCAACTAACATGCTAAGAAACTGTTTAAACATCATCTTTTTTACATATCAGAAAGTTAAAATTGAAAAAAAAAAAACTTTTTAGGAATTTTTCAAAATTAGGGTCGGTATTCTTTTGCACAGTAAAAGGAAAAAAAAACCTTTTTCCTGATTTCCAAAATTAGGGTCGGTCGGATGAGGACAATCGAACATTTTTTTTTGGCCTAATAAAGGGTATATTAAAGAGACACTGGCACATTTGAAAAATAGCGCGCCCTCAAGATTTTTCAAAATCGATATTTTTGCATGGGTGTAAAGCTTTTATATACAAAAGCCCTCTCACGAAATGATGGAGACCAAATCAGTCTTCCTTATGGGTAAACAGAAACGATTTGTATTTAATGTCGCCGGCTTGACGTTAATTCAGCAGACGACAAAATGGCGTTCACAAAGCACACGCAAGCCGTAGCATGTTTCCCATGCTATGACCTGTTTGACCGGTCTATTAACCTTCATTTAGGAGTACGAAAGAGTCAAAACTGTTCATGTTAATACTAGATACACATCTATTGATTAAACGTTATGCGAAAACTTAAAAGTGGGCCTACAAATTACCTGGATGTCTTTATCTCCTATCAATGTCCCTATCTGTTTGGGTATGTTATTTTATGTGTAAAATATATCTCTGTTCTTCCAATGCCCTGGACTATCATGTGAGAGCAAATGAGAAATTGCAGATTTGTGAAATGTGCCAGTGCCGCTTTAACGACACAAGGATGACTTTACTGTTTAGAGCATGTTTTAGTTGGTGGAAAATACTTGTTTTGTAAGTCCATATGTTCATGAATCAGATCCAACTTTGAATACAAGTGCCCCAAAAGTGCATATTTAGTAATTTACTCTTGAGAAAGAAATCTATATATTATCTAGTTGACACAAAATGCTAGAAACTGTAATGTGGGGATTATTTTCTCACCTTTTTATAAAAAAAACAAGAAGTGGACTTGTTCCAGCCTCCCAGGATTAGGAAAAATTACCGGGTCAAAAAAAGAGCGAAAATTCCAATTTCTTTTTTCCTTACTACTCATATCACTTCAAATAATCTCTGAATCGAAAAATTTGTTAATTCAATATGGCAGTTCAATGTCTATTCAGCCGAAAGGGGAGGGTCACTGCAGAGTCTCTACGTAACAACAGTCGTATTGTATATTCTGCTGCAGAGATTAGCAGGGTACTAAAAATTAGATTATTACAGGGAACAACCCGCAATGGGAATTGGACTGTGGCTTTGCCGATTCCCGTAATCACGATTTTTCACGTTCATTCATCACACTCCGTTTGGAGATTCCGCTTGGTTGTGTGGAAATTAAAATGGCTTCGACCCAAGCCTTTTATTACTCAAACTCTGTGGCGGCGACAGCTAGAGCCATAACAACGGCCCATAATGCAGTGGGCACAAAGCAACCAGGTTATGCCATGTCCGATTACGTGGCAGATGGCATACAGATTAGCGTAACAAATAAGTTGCCGCTATATCGTCCAATGGCAGCGTTCTGTGGCTGTCACCAATTGCTGAGTCACGTCACAGGGGCCTTGATTATACTCTGAGTAATAATTGTTGAAACTGGACTGATTGCTGCATGTGTGCGTAAAGGTCGTACTGCTGTAACAGGCGCGTACACACAAGATTGAAAATAGACACGCGATACCGTGTACAGGGTCGCACAAAGCTGGGATATACTGCGTACGCTAGTTCAAACAATTACGGCGACTATAGTAGGTGGCGAAAGGGTGGGGACGTGTGCGTTACGATTGGCACTGTCGAACATGCATGGCATGGTGCACTACATGCATGACAAGCATGACAGTTTTCATGACAGTGTATGTAGCTGGTGTGTAGCAAATAAAAGTCCAATATTCAAATGTGACTGTGAAGTGCGATTGCAAAAAACACAACAGTTTACGGACAATGTCAATGTCATAAATTTTGACAACAGTTTTTAACTAGATCTGTCTGGTAAGTCATGTAACTTTAGTGCTATCATATTGCAAATACAAAATCAGAAGTGCACAACTTTCGCAACCACTGTCACTGACACTGACAGTGTGCGCTGAACAGCCAGTCAGTCATGCCTAGTACAACGGAGTCATACTGAAATTTCGGGCATGTCAGACGAGTCATTATCAATCTTTTGCATTTCACAATTTACGAATCACCCTCATTTCTAGTATGACGACATCACATAAGTCAAATCGTGTAGCACGAATCACGACAAGAATATCTCCAAAATACAGACTTAATATTTATTTTCATCGAAGAAACAGAATTGCAGGAGATAAATAACAAGTACAAGTAGGTGCATGATAAATACTGCGGCCATTAGGGTTATTTTTCTTAGTGTAATTGACTTCCGACGCAGCACTGCCTCGACAAGTCCATACTTAATACAGTGCTTGATTGCTACGGCTTTTCAATGCATTATTGGCCTTTACGTCGTGCCGACGACCAATGTCAAAAAACGACGTAAAGGTTCCCTGTACTAGTCATGCCAGTCCAGCTGGACCAGGCAGGCTCAGCTCAGTGACAGTCACATCTCGAATGCAACATGACATCAGATTGTAGGGGATGAATTCAGTATTCTGCCACCACATCCTTCAACATAGCTCGTTCCGTAGCTTTGCACGTCGTCCCCCGGGGGGGGGGGGGCACTGACATTGGAAAGAGGTACGGGTATGTGCGGCCCTTAAGACCCCCATTTCGCGTCTCTCCAACCGTTCCCAAGACCCCCAGTTGAAGCCTAAATCAGTTCTTAAAGGTCCATGGCCCGATCGCTAATACTAAATAATAGCCTCGTCCCCAGAAGCCCCGAATTTACCGGAAGTGGTCAATATTTTGGTACACTCTTCTGCAAACCTAAAATAGAGCGGTCCATAACGAAACGTCATTCCGATTAAAGAATGCGTCTGATTTGCTCGTATGTATTTAGGGTTGCATTGCGAACTAGTGAAATCTTAGCGCTAAAAGATGTTTGGTTTGGATGTTATGAGCAAAAATGTGACCCATTTTGTTCGACCAATATTCATTTTACACGGTTCTCTATGGGACTTCAAATATACGTTTTTAGCTATCACATAAAAACGGATTCAAATATTAGCGTGAACTTTGCCAGATGAGTTTTTGGGTCAAGTCATTCGATGAATATGGAACTTTATATAGTGAAAATTTGGGCCATCCTCCTTTAAGGTCCCCTTTTTCAGAAAATTTGACCTCAGAAGCCTGATTTTAGGGGCAAATTTCAGCTCCCAAGCTGCAAAAATTTTTTTCGCAAAATTTCAGTTACCAAGTCCCCTACTTTCGAGAAAAAGTCCGTTCCCCAATCCCCCAATTTTCGAAATCGGGCCGCACAGTCCCTACCCTGAAAAAAGTTGAGTGCCCCCCCGGGTCTTCGTCCGTACCTACGTGGATTGGAAACAGGCGGGGTGGGTGCGCAGGGGAGCAGTCAACTCGTGGGCATCGGGCCCCAAACCATCTCGGCCACAACTCAACTCTTACCCAACCACTCGGACCAACCAACTCGGCCCACAAAACCAACTTGGCCACAAGCCTGGCTACCTAACTCGGGCCCCAAATCCAAAACCAACTCGGTCCCCAATCCAACTCCGGCTCAAACCAACTTTGCCCCAAATCTTTCACCATAATTGTAACTTATGGCATCATCTTTTAATAATTTGGACATAATCTTTTGTGCCATATAATAACATCAGCCATAAAAAGTTAAGACTATCTAGTCTGTCCTCAGGACTACCAAATCTAATGACCACTTGGCTCCATATCATATGTGCACCAGAATAACTAATGCCTGCCGTCTCATTTTGTGAGACCCAGTTATGATTTTATGAACTAATTCATAAGTAAAATAACAAGTTTTTACACAAGTGGACACTTGATGTTTCTGGATGGTCGTCTGTGTTTTCGGATCATTTGTGTATCAATTGTTGTTGATCATTGAGGAACTCAATCGGCTATATTTTGGTTAAAATGATAAAAAAATAATATTTTTTAAATAAATTGGACACACCTGGTTTCTGCGGTTCCACCAGGGGTTTTTTGGTTCCTTTGGAATTTCATGGCTATTATTAAGCACTTGCCCCGAACCCAAATTGGCTATGTTGGTCCAAAAAGATCAAAATAATTATTTGAAATAAAGTGTACCTTGTATGATTTTGGGCCCAGTTTTATTTTTTCTGGGTGGTTTCCTGGTGCTTTTGGCTCATTTGTGAATATCACACCCCAACAGCCCCTAACACTTCGATTGAGCACTTCTGGGTCCAAAAGCCCGCCCTGTATATAAATGCAAGATATTCAGAACCCTGATGTTGCGCATGCGCGCATGAACAAGTGTCTCGTAAGAAAACGGAAACATTTGGAAGGCAAAAATGTAAAAATAATGCTCGATTCTGCATGCGAGCATTCTGTGGTGCGTGCCAATTTAGTCCTGCTGCGGTTATCTAATAGGGCGTACTGTAGAACTTAAAGGTATTGGTGGGGGTACCTTTAATACTTCCGCTTGCCAAACTAGACTTAAATCTCCCGTAGTATCTGGTACAGTGTAAATGTCTGTTGTGGAAGACTTTGACTATGAGGTGTTTTTTAGGTCAATGATAAAGATGACACATGTTCCGAGGTTCAGTAAACAGGTATATGTGATGACTAGAGCTCAGCGCAGAAGAAACGTGAATACTTCACACAATGTGA
>JAMKCH010041004.1:0-19465 GCA_023653785.1 Ophioderma brevispina | reverse complement strand
TAATATTTAAAAATGTAAACAAAGCGCTATTTAGACCAGATGAAATTTCAATTTCTTCTGATTTCTGGAGTTAGAGACAAAAGATGTTTGATTCAATAGTGCATAAAGATGTATTTTCATCACTTGCACAGCATACTCAATTTTGAAGTTCAAAGGTAAAGTTATTTGAAAAAGACAGCTTGAAATGGCGTGAAAAGTCACTTTTTTACGAAAACACAGATTTCTCAATGTTCAATTTTCGCAACATTTGGCAAATTTTCAGACGAGATAACTCCAAAAATACTGAAGTAAAATGTAAGGTTTAACTTTCCTACGATAGCAATCGGTCTTCTGTAGGAACAGTTTTCTAAATTTTTCATTTTTCGATTTCTAACTAAAGGTATTCTCCAATATATACTCAAATTTTGAAAAGAAAAGTAAAAATCACACTTTTTTGACATTATTTCCTTATATTTCAAAAAGTAAGCTCTATTTTTAAAAATATGAAAGAAACGTCCCTAGACAAATTTGTCTTGTTTCTAAAAAATAACATAAGAAATCGTGAAAATTCAAATTGTTTTTGTTATGCTGTCTGAAAACTTTGGCGCAAAATCATGTTTATTAGTATTTTTCTCAAAATACAAAGTTTTACATTAATCTGATGCCACCATTGGGTTCATCGTCCAATTTTCTTTCTAGAAATTTATACTTTTACATACAATAATCAAATATTGGCAAAGTTACAAACCCGAATAGATACACAGAAACTCAAGGTTGACACTTTCCTTAAGGGTAGTGTTAAAAGTGATGAAAATACATCTTTATGCACTATTGAATCAAAATACAAAGCTTCAACTCCAGAAATCAGAAGAAATTTAAATTTTATCTGGTCTAAATTAGCGCTTTGTTTACATTTTCAAATATTATTTTTTGTTTTTCCAAGATGCGTTCGCGCAAAAGTACATTAAAACACGCGCACGCTTCATTACACAGCAAAAATTTACCACGCGACGTGATGTTGCGCCTTGCGCCTGACGGCGTGTAATGTGCTTAAATTCCCGCCGTTGAGACCATGTGGTTTTGTGACTTTATATGGTCAAATAGCTGTTTTAAATCGGGAAAAAAATACAACTCGGGACTGTCTGCATTGTATAACCTTTGTTGGTAACGATAGAACACAGGTTGATGTTTAAAATGGTGCAAAAATCAGAAATTCGTGTAAAAACAAAAGCACTAGGGTTGACACTACCCTTAACACAACTTACGTGCACAGGTTTGGTTTAAAAAAATTCTCTGCTCTGACTTGAGATCTCGTTTTAGTTAAATTCAACCCAAATTGGATGGTAGCTTGTGATCCTTGGGTAGAATGAAGTATTCTTATAAGTGGGTGGTTATGAGTGTATCTTAGTTTGATTGCCTCTTTTAAGAATTTACCGGAGGGTGTTTTCAATCAATCCCACAATGCATTGTAATGTGCCTATACTGTGCTGTACTAAACACATGCCAGAACTTGGATAAAAGTGTTCAAGAATCCCCTGGCAAGAATCACAAGACATTTCATGATCATGCAAAAATTGTGGGCTAAAATGAGTGTAAAAGTCAGGATTTTCACATTAAGAATTTTGTGGGATCACATGATATTTTTGAAGTGAAATTTTCCAAAATCGGTGCATTTTGTGATGGACTCAATACACCCTCTGAGTATTTACTAAAACGTAGCACCAATATAATTACACATTCTCACATTAGGCAGGTTTTCAGTGCCCTAATCATAGTTTTTTGTGTGTGTGTGGACTTCCTCATGAAAATGCGAAGGTCAAACAATTAAATTTGTTCATATTCTCCAAATGACCTGTATCAAAACCTGAGCTATTACCATATGGCATTATCTATTTTCACACGGACACAAAACTCCAAGGGTTTGAAGCTCCGGAGGTGAAAATTAAATCCAATCATTTTACTTCACTCAAGGTTGTGTCCACACGATGACCGAAACTCCGAAATCATCCCCCTGACCATTCTCCTCCACTTCTCAAATCTGAGTGTAGACCGGAAGTCAACATACCAGAATCCATGGAATTTCACGCATGATATTCAAACACAGAAACTTGTCAACAAAGATGACCTTGCAAGGTCACCTCTGCTCACTATCCTCTGAAGCTGTCCACATTGCACGATACTCCAAAACACTCTAAAGTGTTATCGGAGTTTGAGCATCACCCCAAACTATCCTCGTTAAAACTCGGAGTTTAAAACTTGAAGCCATCCACACGGTCAAAAGCCACCAATTGACATTCCCGAGTTTCAAAACTCCAGATTTTCAGCCTCGTGTGGACACAATTATTGTGTCATTTCAACTTTCAAGTTCATTATTACGGTATTTTACATGCATCCCTGTTCAAGTAAAACAGCAAGGCAGATTTAATCACAAATACATTTAGTTATTGATTATCGGTCAGTAAATCAAATAACTCCAAGATGGATGCTTTTTAAATTACTTGCATTATTTGTTTATTAGAGCAAATGCATAGGCCCCCTATGGAATTTATATAAAGGTCAAAACAATAGACCTTCTGATACAATGTCATATGGTCATACCCAATTGTGCCCTACATAGGAACTCCCCAAAATGTTTAATTAGTGTACAATGCTAAGGTTTCTAGAATTTAAAGGTCAGTAAATATTTAGTCGGGCAACATTTGTGGTTTTGTGGCGTGGCATTTGTCATGGCTGTATTGTAGTTCCCTATGAGTAAGTGTAGGCAAGCAAATCAACCCCTGGGCGTGGGCTATCTACCTGCCTTTTATCACCATCTCTCACTAATTTTGATTGGTTTTTTACTAGAAATATATGTAATGAGTACAGTCAAGACGGCTTAAGATGGTGGTATGGTTATTACTAAAAAATACGATATCAAATCACTATTTTTGATTGGTACTCGGAGCTTCAATGCTCCAGGGTTAGCTTGGGTACATATAACTAACTAAAATAACTAGAGTACCCATGGAGTTCCATTGGTCAAGAGTGGGCTTAAGAATCTGCTGTGTACTTTTCCCAAGCCATAGGCACTTGGCTTAGGGTCTAGGAAGAGTACACGTAACCGATGTTCCCCTTCTATAAAATCTATATACTTGATTATTTAGTTGTGTGAGAGAAATGACCATTTTGTTATATTCCGATGTGTTACCGGATGATAGAGTGGCCCTTTGTTTTGTTATATTTGTTTTTAAAAGTCATCAAGCTTGGTCAATGGACTTGAAACCTACTACAATAATCATTATATTGATATTGTGATGATATTTTTTGTTTATTTAACTCTGTAACACAGTATTCAGTATTGTTTTGTTATTTAACATTTGAGAAAGAACTGCCAGATGGTCATATGGTATATCACTCTCATAAGTTTGTAAATATTTCAGATCCAATTCTCCTCCTAAAAAAAGAACCTAATCTTATATAGCAATAGTGGTTTTCTCTGGCACTGACCTGTCTCCAAATAACCAATTATTTCGCCAAATACACAACTTTTGGTTACATCAGCACACAGACAGCCCACTGCCCCGAGTTCAAATGTTGCAGTCTCAGTGCTAGGTTGCATTGTTTTAGTTTCTATTATGACCCATGGATAGGTATTGCTTTGGGAGTTAAAATACAGTGGACCAAAGTTAGACATTTTTGTAGTCACATTGGACTTATGTTTTGATTGCATAAGAGAAGAAGGTGTGCTGAAACTATGGCAGGGAGTTACACCGGCTATCTACAGACATGTCGGTGAGTATGTACATGCAATTAAGGGGCCATGGCCATGGCTAATTGCCTCGTTCCCAGAACCCCAGATTTTACAGAAAGTAGTCAGAATTTTGGTATCAGAAGAAAGCTACTATTTTCCCCATTTACTCTGTGAAATCTTAGGGCTAACGGATGTTTGGTTTGGAACATATGATTGAAAATATGCCCCATTTTGGTCGACCAATATTAATTTTACACAGTACTCAATGGGGCTTACAAAATCATGTTTTTAGCTCTCACGTCAAAAGGGAATGAAATATCGGCGCAAAACTTTACAGATAGGGTTTTGGGTGAAGGTCATTCTATCAAGATGAAAACTTTGTATACTTAATCGAACCATCCCCCTTTAACAACATGGACACTTTACAAATATGCAGCAATTGATCATATACCTCCCTGATTTCTATAACCAGTAAGATGTTAAAAGGCACTGTGAGATCATCAGCCTGGTCTCCTTAACTCATCCATTGTAAGATTTGGGTATCAATGAAAACCTTTTCATTTAATAACCTTCATCCAAATTCTAAAAAACACACATTCCAAATGGTTACCCACATCACCTGATTTTATTTAGGTAAAGAAGAAGCTATCGATCATGAAATATCCCTTTATATTAAGCCTATGATATACTTCCAGTCGTAGCGAGCAATTTCCGCAACGACATGCGTAATGCCTGCTGATATTGAGTCAAAATCCGGTATTGCGCTCGCCAATCGTTCGCTGTGACTGGAAGTATATCTTGGGCTTTAGGTAGCAAAAATAGCTATGATAACTTCTTGGCCGAAGTGAAAGATCACTTTAGCAAGTCAATTTTGGTGAACCCTCTCTTTGACCTATGGTTATCAACAAGTCAAAGGAGTGTCAAAGTTGAAACCTGGTTGAAATATATATGTTCAAATGTTAGTTTTACCTATACTGTCATGTTTTGTTAGATGAATTTTAAGTTGGTGTTGACACCACTGTGACCCATGGTTATTGAGTCAAAGATCAAAATAAGGTCAAATTAAGCACTGAAACAAAAATAGATACCATGCATGCTGTAATTAAAAGAAAGTCAATGATGACCCTTTTCTGTGGCCTATGGGGTCAAAGATCAAAATACAATATATATTGAAACATGCTTAGTAAAACCAGCTTGTCTGAATGTGAGTTGAAGGTCAAAATGGGTCACATGATCAATATGCACATATACAAAATGTATTAGTCACATCCTCACATGAAACACATTGGGCTCTAGTTGCTTTTAATACTTAAATCACACATTTTTAGTAATCACACCACAATGTGTTTTTTTTTCTTTTATCTTCCTGAATAAAACTTACCTAGTTGTTCCTATAATGCATTGTTATCTTTTATGTGGACAGTGTACACTGGTTGTCGCATGGGTGCATATGAGAAAATAAGGGAGCTGATGGGCAGAAACTCTAATGGTACATTTCCAGTATGGTAAGATTTCAACTACAAATTTTACTTCATTTAATGTTATTATCACTAGTGAATTAAAAACGACTAATTTGTGTATTATTGTGTAATAGTTACAATTTTGAAGCATGTCAATAGGTTAAATATTTAATTTAAATTTGAAGAATCAATTAGGAATTGTGCAATAATGTTAGCAAAAAAGTTACAATTAGCTAAACTCAATTTGGTTCCATTTATTGCCCCAATCTGAATAAATTACACTGCTAAGAAAAACTAACAAAAAATGTGTAAAAATGGGTTACATAATCATGATTATGGATGGAAAAAAAGTGATTTTGAACAATATTTGGCTATTAAATCTCATGTGGCACCCTGCATGCAAGAACAAAAAAATCATGACTATTCATCACCCTCAAGTATTGAAAGTCATATTAAAGTATAATATAATGCTATCTTGAAGTGCTTGTACATAAATCTGCTCTCAAATATCGTCTAATATAGGTTAAAATATAAGTTCCTATCTTTGTTCCTTCCGACTCTCAGCTTGGCACACTCGCACCAGCTCTGATAACTGCTGATACATCAATATCATTGTGATTTATTTTGCTTGCCATGAGCACCGAGGGGGGGGGGGGGGGGGGGGGGGGGGGGGGGGGGGGATGGTATCCTGACAACATGAAAACATTCTCAAACTCTGTCATAAATTATCAACAGATACTACGTGAATCAAAAAAAATTGTGCAATGATTAAAGATGATCTTGACCTTAATGCAATCACTATATCATAGATTTGTTGTTGTTTTTATAAACCACATCTAATATACTTTCAAATGTTGAAAAAATGAAAGAAATCGATTAAAAAATAAGCCAGCTATGACCAATTTGGTAAGCACACCCCTTTTTTTCTCCATTCCTATGGGATTTACACACATTAAACTTGGGTTTGTGAGACTACAATATCATGCCTATGCCAACTTAATGCTACATTTGCTTGTATTTCAACTACGGATTAATCAGTGAATTTATTTATACCAATGGGCCACAGATTGACGAATCCAATCGCCAATTCACCTGTTGCAAGATCAAGATAAGATCTTTCCATTATTTGGGATTGCAAAGAGTTTTTCCTTATTGGCATAGCTTTATCTGCCATGCTTTGACTCGACACCCAACAAGGGTGGTGGAGTCACATTTTTCGCCGTGGTCGTTTAGTTTTTTTTAATGGATCTTTTGAAGTATAAGAATATGGCAGTAAATTTGTATCAAATGAAGCTGAAACATTAATTATTAAGTATGGAAAGTTTCATTGAGGTATCTGGAACATAGGCATAATGGCATTCAATTCATTGACGAATCGGGGGGGTGGAGGAAGCGGTGCATGAGAAGGGCGTTGCGTCTGTACAATCTCTATGTGAAAATGTAATTTTTAGTGCCTTGAAGTGCAAATATGTGATATTTTCGTTAAAAATCAATTTTTTCAACCAATTGGTATCAATATAGAGCTGACTGTATTATCTTTATGTTTATATTGTAAATACCTAAAATAGATACACTGCTGTGGCATTGAAGGCCTACTAGTATGTTCCCAAGACATAGGCCTACATTAATTTAAAATATCAAAAAACACAATAAGGAAATCCCAGTTCATCGCACTTATGCATTTTATTAAAACCATGAGCACTGACCTATATTAAATGATAAATACCATATAGCTTAAGACCAGATGCCAAATGCACTTTGATTTCTTTTTGCTTCATGTAACATCAAGGCGTCAATTATTGAGACACTATAAAATGACAGTGATTAATTTGGTCCCAACACCAATATCCAGCATGGCACAAAATGAATCACAGGCTATTATTATGAGCAACATCAGGCAGCAATCTCATCATTACAACCAAATACAAAATCTACTGCTATCATACCAAAGGATTGTATCTTGTATTTGGGGATTGAACTTATTAAATCTCGCCACTTATTTACTTTGTCAATTCATACAATACCGATATTATGGTGCCATTGGCCATGTGAGAACACAAAAACATTCAAATCGTTTCTAGATTCTTGACTACTGTAAAACTTACACATAACTCTGAGTTAATAGCTGTACAGTGTATTGACATGAAGAAAAGTTTAAATTGCTGAGTTGCAATTAGGTGCATTATAATTTTGTAATTTATGAAAAACATGTTATTACAATGCACGGCTTCATATTGCTCTCTTTGCCTCATTCAAGAGGACTTGTTGCAAAACATTTTAAACTTTCAACAAGTTGAGAAGTTTTATTCTAAAGAGAAACATCACTTATTATTGTACATATGACCAAGAAAACCCCGTGGGAGGATGGTTATTGAAGTTCATTGAAGTTTGCGACAAAAAAACGCATGTTGTATTTTGGTCATTTTTTGAAAAAGTATATCCTTTTTTTGTGAGGATACCCCCCTAAATTATATTTGCTGGAAGGGCGAAGTCCAGCTGGGGCAAGAAATGACATCAAATCAGATATAGGTGTAACACATAAGTTTTTTTGACATTATGACCATGGTCAACTTTAGTTGACATTTTGCCCTCATTAAAATAAATGTAAGGCATATACCTTACACCTGACAATGTTTCTGATGCGATTTTTTGGATACTTGTTCAATTTCCTTCCGAAATGTATACTTTTTTTATTGTGGTGGAGGGTAAAGTTTGAAGATATGATCATTGAAGGAAAAAACGTGTCGCAAATTTCAAAAATGGGTGTGTGACAAAATTCGGCGAGGTTAAACCGCATGGCATCTATACCTGGATTCAGCAGTAGTGCTGAACTTGAAACCCTTTTCATTTACACATCATTTGTGTTCCATTAAATCTATTTTGAAGTAATTCAATAACATGATAAAGGAGATATGGCTATTCATAAATCATTTAACAAAATAGCACCGGTCATCATTACTTTCTCATTTTTCATAATGCTATGCCCCGTATATCGTAATTAACGTAATATCGCTAACTGTATAAATCCCCTTGGAATGGATGAAAAAGGGGGGTTCTTAAAGTTGGTCAGATCTGGCTTATGTTTTATCGATTTCTTTACATTTTTTCAATTCATTTGGAAGTATTAAATTTGTTTTTATTAAAAAACAAACTATGATTCAGTGATTTATCAAGGTATGCCATCTGCCATACTTGCACATGAGTTTCCGCGGCCATTTTCTCTGATACAGCATAACACGTTCCAAATGTCGTTTTTCTAATGGATGTATCAAATGCAGAAACATGGTGACTGTTAAAAGTCAAGGTAGAAAAAATGGCAAGTGAGCTAATTATCTCCATTCATAATATGTGCAAAATTGAAAATGACATGCTTTTCAACCATATAACGGGTGTTAGATAGTGCTATTAAATAATAGTATTGAATTAATCGTGACCTTTTGCACCTTGGACATCATATCAAATTAGCTTGACACCTGGCAATATACAATATTTTATTACCTTGCATTTATATGGCATTTTACAACAAGCACTAAATACATAACAAATCACATTATACAAAATACTGTTGTGTAAATTCATGAGTACTTTTTGGAAATGGATAATCCTGATTTAAGTAATACAAGCTTTGTAGGATTTCTTGAACCACAAAGATTCCACGGGAACGGATAATTTTGGAACATGTGAACTAGTGAGGCCTAACTTCAATTTCAACGATTTCTGTGGCATTTTCGCTATACTGCCTTGTCGATCAATGGCTATGAAGCAAATATCATGTCTTCATCGTTAGAATTACACTTAATCCAAGGCCATTCAAGAAGTGGCACTAACTATATTCCCAAACTAAATTGAGAGAGACACCTTAGTTTCTAAAATGGGGGCACACTTATGTGCAGATAAAAAAACCGTATAACTGAAGCTTTGGGGTGGCTAACTATTAAATTAGTTCTTAAACATGATTTGCAATATGGGAATGGCTTTTGGTTTATAGATTCTCGCAAAGTCCTTTCACAAGAACCTAAAAGCAGGTAGAGCCTTTGGGGTCAAGTAGTTTGAATAATTGTGGCCTGTATTATCTCCATTAAATTAAAAATATGCAATTCCCAGGGTTTTATCCTTCTTTAAGCCATGCTAGGTGAGCAATCTGATTGTACAATTTCAGTCCGCCAAGCCTTACTATTAATCAAAGTCAGTGTTAGCTTTTCTTGCATTTATCCTATGCCCTATCCTGATGTATCACACTAATCTCTTTACACAGGAAAGCCAGTCTGGCTGGTATGTCGGCAGGTGCAATAGGTCCAACTCATAGCCAGTCCCATGACCTTGTCAAAGTTCAGATGCTGGAGGGAAGGAGGAGATGGGGAGGGTAAACCTCCCAGGTAGGTCAATAGGTGGCTGCTGAGTATTCTGCCCCAGCATGTTGCCATAGCTCTCACACAAAGAAGCTGGAACAGTACTCAACGAGACAATGAAAAACCATTACTGGCTGTCTACGTTCCACTCCATCTGAGTTTCTACGAGTGCTTTCAGGCATCGCACCTTCAGTGCTTCGGAGAGAACATCTCACACATAAACTGGTAACAGGCTCTGCTGGACAACAAGCACCTGTTTTCATAAATATTGTCAAAGAATCACACAACTCGGCAGACAGAGACGCACTTTTGTTGACCTGTGTATCGGCTCGCTGCTAAACTCCTCCAGCTCCATGGAATTCTACAGACAGGAACACTGCCTGTTTAGATATTCTAAGACCAGATCAATTTTACATCACACCCTGACAGAACTCCACCTGTTGCAACCTCCATGTAAGGAATAGTTTTTTTTTTCACCTTGAACAGGTTCCACATGTGACGGCATTTTCAACATAATGTACACAATGGCTGTACCATCTCAAGCCTGCCAATTAGGTTCTCCATCACAGACTGTGCATTACTTTCTCAATTATGCCGTAGCCGTTCCGTCCACCAGTGGATATAGACTTCTCAAACCCCAACCATGACAACAGTGAGCTTGCTCCACCATTATACATTTAGCCTGCCTATATGCAAGAAGAAGTTAACTCCAACCAGATCTAATCAGTCCAGGGCCATGCAGAGGAAGGAAGATATGGAGGCAACCTCCCAGAAGGTAGGCCAGACAGCTACCTCATCTGACGCAAATGTGGACAGAGAGGAGTATTGGGGAGAAAACATCCTGTTAGGTCAACATTTTAAGGCTGAATGCTCCAAACGGACCATTTGCCGACCGGCAACTATAAGTAAGCATTCCTGCAGTATTTTGGAAACCTTACTATTGATTTGGACTTTACATTTTTCAGGGGGAACTCATTTTACCCATGATACATTGGTTATGTCACCAGATTTTCCGCAAGATGAACACATTTTTCACTGAGTTGGGTTAAAATTTTTTTGAATTAACCTTTTATTTTTTTAGGTATAAATGGATATTGTATCATGAATTTTTGGGGGGGGGGTTTTTTTGTGTTTTGGGGTTTAATATTATAGGAGGAATACTACATTTGTGCATGTTTCCTGATAATTGCCTTGAGTGATTTTTAGGCCGGGTGGATTTATACTTGTTTTTGGGGACATGTTCATTGTATGGATTAATTTTTTGTTCAACTTTGCTAATAAATTTGGATTTTTGTGCTAATTAGGATAAGATTTTGACTGAACGTACTATATTATGTCATTGTCTAATATTATGCAAAGATTTAAGAGTGTCAACGACACAGTTTTTGATTTATTCATTCTGCAGAATCAACAGTGGCCACTTTAAAACTTTTCGAGAAAATTCTCAGGCGGGGTGTTTGCTGGCTTGTGGAAAGGGTGGGTGCCTAATGTCAAAGAGCACTTTCGTAATATGGGAGTAAGCTTGATGTAGTTATTCTATTTCACCCATTATATACATTACGAAAATGATCCAACTAGGTGCATTTTTTGTGCTCAAAAAGTCCTTGAGACACCCCCTATTGCCACATTAAAACTTGATGCGCCCATGCCCAGCAGCGGTCCCATGCTAGCATCGATACGCCCAACCATGACGTCACTGACCGTTGCTCTTTTTTGTGTCTTCAGTTGGGCCACATGTGAACATTTTAATGGGATAATTTAGCATAATATTTTCCCATTTTCGCCGATTTATGGCGACCGATTTAGCCTAAAAAAAAATTGTTGATGGCGTAACCCGACCGACCCTATTTTTACGGCCGACCCTAAATATTTTTAATTTTTTTGTGTGCCAAAAAAAAAAAGTTGTAAAAACATGTAAAACAAAGATTTCATTTAGTCTCGCGATATGCTCCCCGCTAAGATGCCATCCAAAATGACAAATAAAAAGATGTGTTACAAAAAAGTGAAGTGTGCCATTGTTTTGGTATGTGTGTCATAGATTTTGTGTTCTGGTAGTTGAAACACAAAAAAAAAAAATCCGCCTCCTACCCATTTTTTTTCTATGTTACGCCAATCAAACATTTTTTTTAGGCCTTGTATATAATATCTGATAAACATCACCTCTACTACGGGTCGTCGGAGTTTCTGATGATGATGCGATGGTCTATTTGATGTTTTCTTTAAAAGCCGGAATCTGGAAGTTTGATAAGATTCGAGATCGGTAAGATTTCTTGGAGTGGAATTCGGAAGCGTTAACATAAGTATCATATATCTATTATTATTATCCCTTCACATGGTTGCCCCGCGAGCCTCAGGCCATTGGTTTCGCGCTGCTCGTACTGCGGTGTTAAGTGGGCTTATTCCTTGGCCAGGTTTAGTCCCCTCCTATGTAAGTCCACACTTAGACCGTCAGGCATTTTGGGGATATGTCCCTGTATCGTGTCTGCTCCCTTGCATTAATTGTTATTGCTCATCGCCCTAGTTTATAGCCTCGCGGTGCAAACATGTCATTCGTTCTTTCAGGTACTTCAGCTCGTGCGCTGAATCACAAAATTTTTCTTAAATTTTTTTTGGGGGGGCGGGGGTGCCTGTGTCTTCTGTCGTTCGTCTTTGTCCTCCTTCACCTTATTCCGTTCTACCCTTTGGAACTCCCGATTCTCGGCGCGGGTACCTTATCAACCTAACACCGTTACAAGGTATGCTTTTCTTTTTATGTTGCAGCATTATGAATCCCCTAGCTCTGCTGAGTTACCTTCGGATATGTTCCGGATGCAAGGAGTTCCTCGAAAGCTAGATCAGGACCGCATGAAGGTGTGTTAAGTGTAGAAGTTGCTCAAGAGAGACCTTGTAATATAGACAAAGGGTGGTCAGAATTGGAATTCCAGAAATTCTTTGATTCGCTCGACCTATAGATGGATAGAAAGTTAAGGAGACAGAAGGCCAAGCTTAAGACTATCCCTCTCCGTTCAGGGCATCCCCCCTCATCCGTCGATGAAGCTTCTACTTCATTCATTCAACCTAGACAACTTCAAGAGCAGTCCAAGTTCCTAAATTTGATTCCAGCTTCCAGGCGTTATTTACTACGGTTGCGGCAGAGGCTATTAAACAGTTTATAGGGCAAGCTCTCCCAGCCACACAGCAGTTATTGATGATAAAGGGCCATTGATTTAAGCAATCCGAGTGATTCAGTGATTATTTTCCGACTGGCTTGCCATTCCACTCCTTCCATTCATGGTGAATTGGAAGATAATCAACGGTTGAGTAGCCGACGGCGAGCCTATATTCAAGTCGAATAGATTATCCAGCCACGGCGATGGAAGTTCTCACAGAAAGAAATCCTGCCCAACAGTCAGTTGATGTATTAACAATACATGAGCAGTCAGTATGGCACTTCTATACCATGGTGTTTAACGTAACACAACCTCAGTCCATGGCGTCGTGGTGTTGAAGTGGACAAAGATAGTCCTAAGGCGAGCCCCGTGGCGACGGCGGCTTAATGTAGATCAGAGGCCATGTTAAGATTCTATTGATGGATGATAGATAGAAGAACGGTACCGGTGGTAACCCCGTCAGCCTGGCGGCCTTTTATGGTGGCTGGGTGCCCATGTGTGATGATGATATAGAAGTTAATGAGAATGATAATTATAATAGCAGCTCTCTTCTTCTTCTTGAGGCCGTGCCATTCCCGTTCGTGATTATGACTAAAATCCGTTTCTGCACCGGGCATATGATTGTAAAGATAGCATACCGATGGGTCGATTCTATTTTAGAGGAACATGAGACTTTTTTGGGCCTATTAATGTAATTAATAGAGCCTTGCCATCGCTGGAGAATTTGCCGCTTTTGCCGCTGGTTAACGCCCTACTAGTTTTGTATGGCGTGCTTGATTGCTCTGTGAACTCCAGTTCTGCAAGCGTGAGATTATGGAGGAAAATCATGAAATGGATTTGAAATTTTGGGTGTAAATGTCATTTGGAAGGGTGTTTTGTTGGGGAATCTGATTCGCATGTGGGTCAGGGGTAGTTCGTCATTATGAAGATTCGAGAGGGCAGGGTTTGTTATCGAATCAGACCTGGGTTTACGTGGGAGCGTGGGGTTGATTTGCGGGCTATGTGTCCTTGCGCAGAGTGATGTTGTTGGGTATGAATGTGCCTATGTGCTGTTCTGATGCGTCTGCTAAAATTCTACCTACAACCCGGCCTTGGTTCAGATCTCTGCATGCACCATGAAACTTACCCTTGTGTTCCTATAAAAAGTTGCCTCTGTCGAGCTAATAAATGCTTGTGTGTGTATATTATTTACATCTTCTCTGGTAGATATAGGTATAGTAATTTTATGACTTATTTTATGATTAGAAGCCCTCAAAGTTTTGATCCATTGTAAGATTCCCACGATTTTTAAAACGTAGGCAATTAGAGTATAGGTAATAAATATCATGTAATCACTGTTTAACATGGTTGTCTAATCATGTTTTACACTCATGGGATTCCCAGGATTCCCTTGAGAAGCCCGTGGACCGTTGACCGCAGCCTCGTGTCCCGTGTGGCTATGTCACAACACAGCCAACTTAGTTGCCAAAAAGCATTTTGAACAGTGGTTGAAAACGAAATCCCAACATAATTTTTGATTGAGAAGAGAAAAATTATTTCCATGGATTTAATTAATAAGTACATATCATGTTATTGTGCAGATTTTAAACTTTATATGACTTGGGTTAAGGCGAGCAAGAGCAATAGCAAGTGCGATTAGCACGACTATCAAAAAAGCTGACATTTTATCACCACCACTAAATTTTGAAAAATTTGATAATAAAAGCAGGTTTAGTAAGTTTGAAAGCCTTTGTGCTTCATTGTCTTTCGGACTTTTTTTGGCACTTACAGGATAGTGTTGTTCGGGCAATTCCAAATATCAGCTAATGGTATGTGTAATGACCCAACAGTCACTATATATTAATCAGGAAAAAAGAATTAATACTAGACCATTATTCCTTGACAAGTGTGACTTTTACCATTTAATGAATAAAGGAACGACAAAAATTAAAGATATCAAATCTTACACAACGTCGACAGAACAGCTGGGAATGTTTCCTTTGCACAACCATTTACACAAAAGCTGAAAGCTCAGGTGATGTTCGATCGATTATTGCTTTCCCAGTCCAGCCTCCCAGGTAAACGATCTTGGCCCGCCACATATATTCGCAGTCTAAAAATTTTGTGACTGTACGGGTTACCGTTACCAGTTCTCTCTCAGACTCAGTCAGAACCCCTCATGATCCCCTTTCAATCCGTGAATAAAATACACAATCGACAGAAATCAAATTATTATATTTTCTGGTATTTGGTGTTGTACGATACATTCTCTTTTCAAAGATTATTTAACATACACATTACATCAGTTATATGGCCGGAAGCGGACCAGGCAACGTGACATTACCTCCCCTATGTATACATATGATCAAAAAAAACAACAAAGTTAACTAGTTCATTCCTATGTTAATTGCAAAGTAAACAAAAAGAAAACAACGGTAATTAAGGAGAATTATTTTTAAAAATCATTTTCAGAAATGAGACTAATATAGATTTGAATCGAAATAAATCGTGTTTTTTATTGCTAAAAGACGTCATTTTAGCTTTGAAAAGCTGTACAAAATGGCCGACGGGCCTGGCCAATGCCGTGAGATTTTGACACAAAACAAATGTTTAGAACTCAGTTTAGAATATTTCACCGGTATTGCAAATTTGATCAGAAATTACAGGGGGGTGACGTGATTACTGTGGTCATGAGCTTGAAAAAAAGTCATGAAAAGATCAGTAGAGTTGAAAAGCTTAGACTGGCTTGGGAATTTCCAAGACCGTTTTTAATATCAGTGAAATTGGAACCCAACTCGACATTTCGGGAATTCATGTATTATATTTATTTTCGCTACTTAATTTTGGGAAAAACGATCGTACTCACATGTTAGATCTTTATTTGATTTTCATCTTTCTCATTTAATTTTTCTTTCTCTCCCATCATGTTCCCGCGAGGATGCAAAGACTTCCCGGGAAGGAGCTTCCCAAATTCCCCATTTTTTCCCGCACGGCGCACCTGCTCGCACGTGGTTTGCTACACTGTTTATATAGGAGATTACTTCAGTTGTGTATGGTCAGTGATGTTCCGTTTTATTTTTGCTTTTGGTGGGCATCGGGTCGTTTTTGGGTACGCCCGATTTAGGCCTATAATTTATAGGGTAGTTTTTATAAAATGAGCCAAGCTTACGTCTTTAATCTTGGGATTTTAAAGAAATAATTAAACAAAGAACACATTGCTACTGAAGATTTTCTTCTTACTCTACATGCAATTAATGATTTTGTAAGTACAATCAGAAAGTGATTAGTAGATGGACAAGCTTTATGGAATATGCAAAACCCAATTTGTTTGAAATGAGTTACACCCCATCGGGAAATATCTTGTTCACCTTTGTACTAGATATAGTATTATTGCATGCAGTTCCGGTTAAGGGCTAAGAGAGTAATTGGTACAAAGGAGGGGGCCGGTGGGATGACATTTTGGTGATTCTTGCGACCTTGTGACCTCATGTGACCTGTGACCTATTGGTCAATCAAAATGGTAACCCTTTCCCCGCACAAAACTGTTTACAAGTTATTGGAGTTCCATAAGGCGTTATAATGATTTACCTTGGTGGAAGGATGCGGATTAAAGAGTTTTCCAGCTGAGTAGACGGGCGTATTTCGGCAAATTACATATGACAAATGAGCTAATTAATAGTGCAAAAAATTGCGTCCGTCAATCACTATATTTTGAAAACAGTTCATTCGATATGCAAAATTTCACTGCATGCACCCCCTTATGGTGCGATCTTGCCATTTCAAAATTTGTGAGCGGCTTGGGAATGCAAATGAGCTAATTAAAGATCATAATTGCTGTATCGCTTAAACAATACATCGGTATGCAAAATTCCTTACATGCAAAACGACCAATGCCATACATCTTTGGTGCGTGTGGAATCATAGTGAGAGGAAGGAAGGCTGAGGTGTTAGGGAGGGCAGGAAGGTTGGGGGTGTTGGGGAGGAGAAAGGGTGGGGGGTTGGGGGAGGGGAAAATGAGGGTGGGGTGGTTAGGAGAAAGGTTTGGGGTGGTGGGGACTGGTGGGGGCAGGGGGGGGACCGGGGGCTAGTGCTAGGGACGTGGTGAGACGGACGAGGTCGACCGAAAGTAGGTGAGGGGTCAGGGGGGGGATGCATCGGGGAGGGGACGGGTGGGGGGGAGGCGGGAAGGGTAAGGTGACATTGGGGAAGGGGCGTGGTAGATAGTTGGGGAGGGTTGGTAGTAGTTGGGGAGGGGGGTTGAATGCGGGACGAGGGTGCCCCAAAATTTTTTTCGGGGAGGGGTAGGTTGATCGTTTGTGACCTTCATGTCACCTTTTGGTGCCATCATTGGGGAGGGGTGGGCTCCACAGGCAGGAGCGGGGCGGGTGATCAGGTGGGGATGGGTGGGGGAATTGACCTCATGTGACCCATTGGACATTAATGTGACTTGGGGACACATGGACCTTGGTGACCCAGGTACCTTGGTGACCATGTGACCTTGGTGGACCCCATGTGACCTTGGTTGACCCCATGTGCCTTGGTGACCCCATGTGGACCTTGGTGACCCAATGTGACCTGGTGGACCCCAGTGACCTTGGTGTGGACCCATGTGAATTCCTTGGTGTGACCCAATGTGCACCTTGGGACCCCATGTGACTGGTACCCCAGTGAACCTCGGTGGACCCCAGTTGGGACCTCGGTCACCCATTGTGACCTCGTGACCCCAGGTGACCTTTGTAATCCCATGTGACCTCGGTGATCCATGTGACCTCAGTGACCCATGCATTTCGGGGAATTCATTTATTATATTTATTTTCGCACCTATTTTGGAGAGAAAAAACGACTAGTACTTCAATTTTATTATCTTTTATTTTTATTTTTCATCTATCATTTCATTTTTCTCTTCCCTCCCTCATTTCCCGGAGGAGCAAGATTCCTGGGAAGGGCTTCCCAAATTCCCCATTTTTTCCCGCACGGCCAACATGCTCGCACGGTTTTGCATACACTGGTTTATATTAGGAATTACTCAGTTGTGTATGGTCAGTGGTTCCGTAAGTTTATTTTGCTTTTTGTGGCATTTCGGGTAAGCCCGATTAGGCTCTTAATTTATAGGCGTAAAATGATTTGAAAAAAAGGCTAATTATTTAATTCTTGGGATTTTAGTAAATAATAAACAACGAAACATTTCTACTGAAGATTTTCTTCTTACTATACATGAATTAATGATTTGTATGTACCCAATCAGAAAGGGATTAGTAGATGGACAAGCACTATGTAATATTGCAAGATACACAATTTGTTTTTGAAAATTGAGACACATCCATCGGGGAAAGATTGTTCAGCCTTTGGACTATATAGTATATTTGATGCGAGTTCCCGTAAGGGCTCGATGGTGTAACTTGGTGCAAAGGAGGGGCAGGGTGGGATTTGACATGTGGTGATCTTTGCGACCTTGGTGACCTCAGTGACGTGACCTGTGTCAATTCAAAATGTAACCCTTTCCCGCAAAACAACTGTTCCAGAGTTGTTTAGTCTGGAGTTGTTCCATAAGGCGTTATAATGATGTAACTTGTCGGAAAGGATGCGGATTAAAGAGTTTTCCCCGAGTAGACGGGCGTTTTCGGGGGCCAATTACATATGCAAATGAGCTAATTATATGCAATCTAAAAAATCTGCGTAATCACTATATTTTTGAAAAAGTTCATTCGATATGCAAAATTTTCACTGCATGCAAACCCACTATGGTGCGCATTCTTTGCCATTTCAAAATTGGTGATGCGGGCTTAGGAATGCACAGGAGCGAATTAAATATGCTTAATTGCTGTATCGCTGAAACACAATAAATCGGATATTATGCAAAATTCCTCTTTAAATGAAAACCGACAATGCCATACATCTTGTGTGTGAATCATATGGAGGAGGAAGGGTGAGTTGTTAGGGAGGAGAGGGTTGGGGGGTGGGGAGGAGAAAGGGGGGGGCTTGTTGGGGAGGGGAAAATGAAGGGCGTGGGCCGTGTTTACGGAGGAAAGTTGGGCGGGGGGGTGGGGTGCGTTGTGGGGAAGGTTGGTGGGTTGGGAGGGGGGGGGGAGTGAGTCGGCGAGAAGAGTAGGTGAGGGGTAAGGGTGGATGATAGGGGAGGGGGAAGCGGTAATGGTTGCATGGGGGAAAGGGGGAAGGGGCGTGGTAGATAGTTGGGGAGGTGGTAGATAGATAGTTGGGGAGGGTGCATCGGGTGAGGGTTGCATCGGGGAGGGGATTAGGTGATATTTGGACCTCATTGTAACCTTTGGTGCCATTCATTGGGGAGGGAGTAGGGGTGCATCGGCAGGAGCGGCGTTGGGTGCATTAGGTAGGGGATGGGTGGGTGAATTGGGTGAAGTGACCTCATGTGACTTGGGACCTATGGAGGACTTTGGTGACCCCATGTGACCTGGGGACCCCAATGTGACCTTGGTGAACCCAATGTGACCTTGGTGACCCCATGTGACCTTGGTGAACCCCATGTGACCTTGGTGACCCCATGTGACCTTGGGGGACCCAATGTGACCTTGGTGACCCCATGTGACATTGGTTACACAATGTTGTGACCCTTGGTGACCCCATGGACCTCAGTGACCCCATGGACCTGGTTACCCACAGTGGACATCGGTGGACCCCAAGATTGACCTCGGTGACCCATGGGACCTCGGTGACCCCATGTGACCTCGGTGATCCCAGGTGACCTCAGTGATCCCATGTGACCTCAGTGACCATGTCATGGGGGAAAGAGGAGGAAGGGTGGGGTGTTGTGGGAAAGGGGTGGGGAGGGGAAGTGAAGGG
>JAMKCH010041003.1:0-12542 GCA_023653785.1 Ophioderma brevispina | reverse complement strand
GGATTTTGCACCTTGGATGACCCCACTGAACTTGAACTTGACAATCAAATTTTTCTGGCACTGAATGTTGACCACACCCACCAAGTTTCATCATGTACACCGACTTAGTGATTTGACTGGATGACCCCGCTATGACCTGAAAGACCTTCAATTTTGGCATGAATGCTGGAACCACACCCACCAAGTTTCATCATCCTACCACCTATTAGGGTTACCTTAGACCGAATTGACCTTGAAATGACCTTCAAATTTTCCGGCACGAATGTTGGACAACCACCCACCAAGTTTCATCATCCACCACAATTGAAAGGGCTCTATAGTCCATTAATTCCATTTGACTTCGGATGACCGAATGACCTTGAAATGACCTTCAAATTTTTCGGCACTGAATGTGACAACAACCACCAAGTTTCATCATCCTACCACAATTGCCAATGCTTATAGCACTTTAATCCCATTTTGACCGCATTTGACCGTTTGACCCAGCCACATGCCCCACCTCCGAAATCATCCACCGTCTACTTGGGTGACATATATGGTGCGAAGATTGGACACCCATATTGCTTAAATCAAAAAGATATAGTTGTTTACAGGTTAAACAATTTATCTATTTTTGCCCAAATTGACCACTCTATTTTGATCCAATTGACCTTTGACTATGTACATGGACCCACTTTACAGCCCAGGCAACACCTACTTGAGATGCATCTATGTTGCGAAGATGGACACCCACACGTGCTTAGATCCATAGATATTGCGTGGGACCGCACACACGTACACACACACCACACACGCACACACACACGGACGCAGGGATTTCTATAGTCCCCTTGCCAACTAAAAGTTGGCGGGGAGGGGGACCAAAAATAGCAGTCTTTGGGGGGGGACATATAAAACTTTAAAAAATTATGGGGTCTTTATGGATGGCAATGCTGAAAATAGGACTTTAGGAGTTTTCACAGCCTTACATAGGAGTCACCTCAAAAAAGGGGAGTGCCCACCCCCATCTCTATCACTTGTAATTTTCTTTAAAAAATCCTAATGATAGAAAATATTGCAATTTACTTTAAAATACCATAGTAGAAAATATGCAATGGTCATAATTATTCACAACCAAGGGTACATTTGTGCACATGGTCAAGGCCAAAAAATGCATACAAAAATGTTGGCGTCATTAAGACTTTTTTCACAGTTCACAGGAAAGACTATACTGCAAGTACTTTGTAATTATCCTTTTGATAACACGTTAGTAAAGGTGTATGATCTGCTCATGCAGGAACTTACGAGAGAAGTTTACTAGGATTTGTTTGAGTTTTTCTATTATGAGCTCTAATGAGATGGATCTTTCAGCCATTCTTTGGTACGATGACGTCATTGGGAAAGTTTTCCATTACATCAGGTCCCACAAATGGGTTTCCAATTGGTTGGCTTCCAGCTGGCCTAAACAAAACAGAAGGAAGCATGTTAGAAGTGTTGGGACTCAGGAATTGCAAGAATGCAGGATCAATGCCCCCCACTCCGTGATATACTGTGGCCACAACTGCTGATATTGCAGTGTCTAAATTAAAATAGTTACCACACCTCCCTTCCCTTCACCCCAAAGAATTACAAATGATATTTTACAAAGATTATAAAGCTTCCCCAGGGTTACAACAAAATAATTAAGAGAAATTGAAAAAAGTGACGCCACCTGGGAATCAACCCTTGGACTCTACAGACCATCAGAAATGAAACTGAACCTCAATGAAAAAAAAACTATAAAGGCTAAAAAGAAACACTTCCAAGAGCTTAAATATGAACTTTTTTTTTCCATACCAAAATCTCAATGTTTGGAGTAAAGTGGAGGACAATGTCGTCAATTATTACTTGCCAATATATCTCAATTTATGTTGTCTCTTTCAAATGCTATAGCTACAGTCAAATAAACAACCAAAGAAACTCTTTTTAGTATATATTCAAATCTATACTAGACAGGGGTAACAGATTAAACCATAAGAATTAGATTCCCCACACATTAATTCCTGGCTATGCATGCCTGTAGTTAGAACCGATCCCCACTGCTTCTGACTCGGCCGATCGCCCGATCATGTTTTTAGGCTTTGATCGGCCTGTCCGATTCAGATACCAATTCTCTGGCGATGTCAGTAACCTATGAGATTTGCACAGTAGTATTCTGTACCTGTAAAATTGCTCTCTGAATTTGATGTTACGTACTTTATACGTCCGCTACAATGATCACATTACAATCTAATTGAAATCAACCAGTTTTAACATAAACGTTGGAAAAAAATATATATTCCGATTTTCGGAGCTCCATGATACCCCTCCCTATTGCATTATCTCTGCGTCGGCCACCGACAGCGATTAACCCAGCCGGGTAGCCATATTTGATAGGCGATTTCCGTGGTTCGCGCAATGCATGATGGTTGGAAGTTCGTGAATTTCTAGAAAATTCTAGAATATTTTACAAATTGGATAAAAATAACAATGAAACATCATATACCCCTTTATAAAGTTAATGATAAAACTATGATATGTTGTTATAACTTGTGTTGAAAAGTTTTGTCTCAAAATTTATCCAACAAACTGCATTAAATTTTTAATAAAATGAAAAGATCCTCACCAACAGGAACGTTGTTTCATCTCATCATAATTTATGGGAATTCCCCTGTAGTGTTGACATTTGAGTTTCATGTCAACTTAACATTTCGATACAAAACCCATGACGCTTCCTCTTTGTAGTTACCATTGTGAATGTTTGTCTGATGACTCTGGTTGGTTCGAATGTTAATTAAAGACACTATCAATTGGATTTGCTAAATCATCAAACAAAAAAATCATCAAAAATCAATTTTTTGCTGTATGCAACAAGTACAGGTATCCCTACATACCCTGCAAATGATAATACCAGAAGCAACCTAATAAGGACGAATCGGAGATTTTATTCATGAACTGTCCAACGGACACTTACTACAACCGTAAATGAATGGAGAAGCGTATCTTGGAACATTGCCGTTTTTCTTCTTTTCTGTCAATTCTACGCCTGGAAAGGTAACTTTGAGAATTCTACATACTTTCCTTCACTTTGAAGCTATCCTGCAATTTCAATATTTTTCAAATCACGATAGTGTCCTTTAAGTAAATTCAATCTAAAACATATAGGCCTAAGTCTTCATTTAAGTTTTGGCATGATATGTGCGTTTGAAATGAGGTTTTGCCGTTTTTCTAGGCTTTGTAGCAGGTGGCGTAATCTTGTTGACATTGGTGGGGATGGGTTGAAGAAAATTTTATGAATAAATGGGTTTGTTGACAATATCATGTCTCGCGAAGCGCGCTAAAATTTTGGCATTTTTGAAGCTGAAATGTGTTAATATAATGTATTATGACCAAATGCGCGCGAAGCGCCGAAAATTTACGCATTTTTTAAACCATTTGGTAAAATAGAGTTATTTTTGGTCAAAACACATGAACGGACATCAACATGGGGGGATGATTGTATTGACCATCCCCCCTCACAAAATATTGGGGGGATATAATCCCCCTCCCCCCCGGGGATGTACGCCTATCTTTTGTAGTAACTGTTTGGATCGGTTCCGGATCAGGGGAGGGAAATGTTTGCCGATTTCCATCCAGATCCGATAAGCTTAAAAATCGGCCCGGTTCAGAACCTCCCGATGTGATCGGTTCTACACTACTGCCTGGATCAAAACACAATGTTATACCAAGCAAGCTTATATGGTCTTAAAACCAAACATACTAATACCACAGTCGGTATGTGATTCATTAATATTGATTTCATACACAAACCTACCAGGAAGATGCTTTTTATCATTCCAATACCACTGATAATCTGCTTTGTTGGTTGGGTCATACTTCATCCCTTCTTCGTAACAAACTTTGGGCTTCTTCATAGCGATTCATGAATGCCAGAGGCACCTTTGCGATAATAACCCTGTGGCAGTTGGAAAAACAAGTACAAATGCCTAAAAAAATAATGGTTGGCATAACCCACACTACCCTAATACTTACATTTTTATACTGTGCAAATATTCAGAAAGAAATTCTCTTTTGCCCATTTAAAAAATGCTAAAGAGTAAAATTATGCATAAAACTTAAATTTCTGAACAACTCCGAGCTATATTATAGGTTATACTAAGCATATTCTCAGTATTTTTTCGTATAATTGTGAATATTAACCATATCTGAAATAAGACTCACTAAATCTCAGAATTTTTATGAAAATGAGCTTTAGTGACTTTTGGAAGCAAAAACTGTAGAGTCATTGAGCTTTAGTGACTTTTAAGCAGTGAGATTTAGTGAGATCTAGTAGCCTATGAAGATTGGTATGAAAAGTCAGACGTGGATTTAGTTCGTTATTTTAAGACGTAACTTAATAGGACTGTATTTGAAAAGGGGCCTTTTCACATAGATACAAAGCACCTTTATGAGTAATATGACTGAAAGAGGTGAGTTTGAGCATTGACATAAAACTTATGAACAGAATTGGCAATATGGTTTTTATCCAAAAAATCAAAATGGGTTATCTGCAGGACAGAGATTTCATACACTGGATAGTCATGGTCATTACTTTTCCATCATAGAACCATCTGTCATCCAAATCAAAAGCTCCCTATTGTCAAATCACAACACCCTGTGTGTAGAAGTTATCTTATAAGTTTTGTGACACATGAATCATTATGTTATACGTAGCACGATGAAACAAGGCTCCCAGCACCAACCCAATATACATGGCTAATATCTACTCTGTGCTCATTTGGAAACTACACTCTTTATACATACAGGTGTCATTTTCGAAATTGTTCAAAACACATTATAGCCTACCTTTGCCCAGTCTGGCTGATGTCAGGGGTCTTGGCAGGCCTCATCATAGGCTTCAGCATACATATTCTTCTTTACTGAGGCAGCTGAAGCGTTACTGTAAGGAAAACAGGGTTTCTCTGGTCGAGATTAATGCTTCGGGGTACAAATCAATGGCTTCTTGAGCCTTGCCTGCCTGCAAGGCTACATTCCCTTGACCTTTCAGTTCTTCTACCTGTGTGTTGTTGGGAGTGGTCATCTTTAAATGGTGGTGTGATCAACCAATAATTCAATCACAAGAATGTCTTTTTAAATGTGTACAATCTATAAACTTATTGGTCAATGTCGGGTTTTGTAACTTTACAAAAAGGCAATTCATATAGAAGAATGACTGTGTCAAACAATTTAAGGAGATACATTTAATCATAGCTGACATTATGAATTGACTTGTTTTAGCTATATACTCTGATGACAACTTCACTTTCTTTTCAAAATAAAGAGGTATTAAACTATGAATATCAAGTGGTTCACTGGTCATAATTGCACATCAATAGAATATCACTAAGAAACATTCAAATTGGGTTAGTAAATGTACCTGTATGAAGAAATGTGGTATTTTGGTGTTTAAAATACAAATCAATTAAAAGTCTCAGCAGTCTGAGAGGCACTCGTTGGGCATTTACCCGCTATAACTATTTCCTTGGAAAAACTGTTTATGTCCCACAGACAGGTATCAGTACTTGGGTTTCTGAGGAGCTAAATGCCCAGAAGACACTTATCAGCATTCATGTTCCTGAGGGGTAATGCCCACCAGGCACTTATCAGCAATTAGGTTTCTGCGGGATAAATGCCAAACAGGCACTTATCAGCATAGGTTCATGAGAGGTAAACACGCAGTAGGAACTCATAAGCAATCGGCTTTATCCCCTTCTTTTCGCTTTTTTTAGCTATCAGTTATATATTGGTGAGTTATAGCCCAGCCAGCACTGGACCCCTGTGAACTGTGTTCCCAACTTCAAACAATGCCCAAAGGCTCAGAGGTCTCAAAAGACCCAAAGACCGTGTGTGGATGTGTTGCTGCCTCAAATGATATTGGGTATCATGTTGTGCGCCAACTTGCGAATAAAAGAAAGTGCCGCTTCCAAAAATAAATTGAAAAAAAAATTAACTAGAATTCCGCGGTATCTCGGCTTTCGCGCTCACTATATTCAAAGAATATAAGCTGTGGGCCGCTCCATGACCTTTGACCTTGGCACATGACCTTTGCCTTCAACCAACATATGAGGAGATCCAATGGTGCGCCTATGACACAAGTTTGAACTTCAACTTTTCAATGTAGTCAATTTTACATTTAGCCCATTCTCAACTTGACCTCACATGACCTTTGACTCAGCATGTGAACTTTGGGCCTCTCAACAAATTGAGGCATCCCATGCCCACATATTGCACCTATGATTCAAGTTTGAACTTCAACTTTCAATGTAGGGAATTTTTTAGACCAATTTTCAACTGACCTCACATGACTTTGGCATTTCAAAATGACCTTTGACCTCATCAACATATGAGGGATCCCATGATGCATCTATGACAGATGTTTGGTTCCAATTGAACTTCAACTTTTCAATTGAGGTCAATTAAAAAAAAAAAACAATTTAGTGACACACACATACATCCACACATACACAGGCACAACAGATTGCTAAGTGGTCCTGCCCGGGAAATTTGGTATTTTTTCCAGCTTTTTTTTTTTTTTTTTTTTCCTATGACACAAGTTTGAACTTCAACTTTTCAATGTAGGTCAATTTTATATTTTAGCCCATTTCTCAACTTGACCTCACATGACCTTTGACCTCAGCATGTGAACTTTGACCTCATCTACAAATGAGGCATTCCATATTGCACCTATGATTCAAGTTTGAACTTCAACTTTTCAATGTAGGTCATTTTTAGCCCATTTTTCAACTTGACCTCACATGACCTTTGGCCTTTCAACATGACCTTTGACCTCATCAACTATGAGGGATCCCATGATGCATCTATGACAGATGTTTGGTTCCAATTGAACTTCAACTTTTCAATTGAGGTCAATTAAAAAAAAAAACAATTTAGTGACACACACATACATCCACACATACACAGGCACAACAGATTGCTAAGTGGTCCTGCCAGCTATAGCTGGCGGCCCGGAGTGAATTTCTCAAAAATGTCCTCGGTGACCCCATATTATTTTGGTTTTATTAGAAAGCTCCGATGAGTGCGCAACTTATATAAAAAAAATAGCTGCAACATTTCGAGCTAACTTTTTTGCTTTACCCAAAAATGATTTTTACATAGACCTATGTAGTTAATTTTGGCAAATTATGTGTAATTTATATGGTTTTATCTCAAAATCGACCTCGGTGACAAGCCTGGAAAAAGTGCACAGGAACTGGGAACCTGGTTCCCGTAAATCTTCCTTTTTGGAGGGAAATTTTTTTTTGTCAGTAATAAAAAATACTTAAAATTGATGTGAAATTTTGCAATCTTGGATGTATTTTGATTGTGTTACCGGGAAATTTGGCATTTTTTCCAGGCCCTGCTCTGTAACCCCCCGATTTTTTTCTTTGCTCTGTTGTTCATATCGATAAACCATATTTATGTGAAGTTTGAAAGAAAATTATGGGGGGAAATATATATGACCCAAACCCCTTAAGGACTATGAAGCTTATAATAAATGGACTACAAATTGAATTTTAAAACTGGTCTTATTGGACCTGCTAGCACAGACCCCCCGTGAAACCAGAATTGGACATAAAATACATGGGGTGACATTAATTTTCCAAACAAACAAGGATTTTGACCAGAAATTACGAGTCCCAGCATACCTCTTGACCAAAATGCCCTGTCCCCATTTATCGATGCACTAGTACCACTAGTGCTTGATAGAACGCCTTCTTTTATCTGCCATTGCTTCCAAGGTTTGCAACCCTGCGCCAGCATTGATTAAGACGACACTGCCATCTGCACATATTGTTTATCTTATCCCCTCCATAATATGCCAGATGCAATATTTTAGAGTGGAACTAAAGCACCCTTGAAGCCTGCCTTACGGAACATTGCTGCAAATGCCAGACACAACAGGAACACTCCTGTAGCAGAACATTTCAATTTGCCAAACCATGATTAGGAGTGTGGCAATAAAACACTTTTTTTTCAAATCTCTATTTTAAACGAGTGGATTCTATGGCCATTTTGGCTGTTCAAAACGATTCTGCAAGCATTTTCATATTCCAATAATTTTGATATTGGTTCCCTTTATGTTATTGTAATCTATATCAATCTAATAGAAAATATAAAAGCATCTGTGTGAGAGTTTGCTGACAAATTAGGTTGAGAATAACATTGCTTTTTTAAGTAATGTCTAAAAGTGCACATTCCCCTTGCCTTTAACAATCCAAAATTAAAATCAATGGGCCAATTCAAAATTAATTTAATATGAAATGCTTGCCATAATCATTCTTTGAGCAGCCAAAATGATAGAATCTACTCGTTTTGAAAACAAAGTGGTCATATGCCCACCCCTACCATGATGCTCACAAACATCAGCATGCATTGGCAAACCTCGCAAAAATGACACAATAATGAGAACTTGGAAAAGGAGTGGATCTGTAGACTCAATACTACACAACCTCATGGCACGAACATTAAAAAAACGGAGTTCCTTATTACACATTCTGCTTCTGCTTTTCCTCTGATTTTACCTCCCACTTTTTTGTGGCCTATGGACTTTTTAATTGTTTTCCCACATCCCTGCTCTTTGTGTTTCTTGCAGGCCTGGTTTGGGCCTCTTCTCTTTCTACTTGTTGTAGGCCTTTATCTTTTTGTTTTACTCGTCGTTTTCTGTATGTCTTATCCTGTCTTGTCCTATTTCCTGTCTTATTCTCTTGTACACTTTCCTTCAGTCTGTCATTTTCCCTTTCCTCTTGCTGTAGACCTATATTGGGCCTCTTGTCATGGGCCTATATCTCTCCTTTTGCAGTTTTGCCTTTATTAATTATAGGCATTTACTTTCTTTGTCTTGTTTTCTCTTCTTTTCCCTACTTCACTTTGATAGTGCATATGTGCATGAGTGTGTGTGTATGCAAGCATGTGTTTATGTGTGTGTATGTGTGTGTATGCTTGTGCGTGAGAGAGTGTGCATCAGTGTGTGATGTGTGTGTGTGTTCTGGTTTATTCCTTTTTTTCTCTCCCACGGGCATACAGTGTGTTTCTCCTAAGTTTGCTTATCTTCTGTTCTGCAGGCTATTTCAGGCCTTGTCTGAATTGCATTCTCTATTTCATTTTCCCTTCTTTTCCTTATTATGCTGGTTTGTCTTTTCTCTTTCCCTTCCCCTTTTCTTTGTCCTTAGGCTTTTATTCCTATATCTGCTTTTCTTTTCTTCTCTTCAGCCATCTTTCTCCTCCTTTTCTTCCACATTGTTAATTTTGTGTTTTTCTCTTTCCCTGCCTGGGTATTTTTCCATAGGCCCAGTGTAGCCAACAAAAATTTCATTCAGGCGCAGCAAATGGCAAAAAAAAAGTAGTCCAATTTTCAGTCATCATTTATCGCAGGTGAGGGCGCTATTTTTACAAAAAATTGCAATTTTTGGTCAAAATTACTAAAAACAATATCGATTTCTTATTATACATAACCATGTTTACATCAAATTCCTTTTTTTTTAACTAAAAGGTTATGTAATTATTTTTATGACATTTTTGTGTGCTTTATTTTTTTAGGAATAGGGCTAGGATAGTTGTGCATTTGGAAATTCAAGAGAACAAATAGGGCTTATGGGGGAATGCCATGTTAGGCCACCAGTGATACCATAAAGCTCTTTTAAATACTAATGCTCTTTTTACAACATTTTTATAAACATACTTTTAAGCATGATGCGCATAAATGTGATCGTGCCATCGACTGCTAAGCCCCTTTCTTGATGTTGCGCGCATACGTCTTGTAAAAGGTATTTTGATCAATAGTATAACAGAAAAAATACAGCAAGTAAACTTGCGCGATCCCCTGGCAAGATGGCAGTATACACAAGGTGGTTAGTTGGCACAGTTGACCTTTGACCTTGGTATGTGACCTTTGACCTTGGTATGTGACCTGACCTCAACAACATATGAAGGAACCCATATTACACCTTCGACCCAAGTTAGGTTGTAATCGGACTTCAACTTTTCAAAGACGACCAGAAAAACAAAAACTAACCTAACTGGAACATGACCTCAGTTGACCTTTGACCTTGGTCCATGACCTTTGACATCATCCACATATGAAGGAACCCCTATTGCACCTTCACCCCAAGTCTGGTTTAAATCGGACTTAAACTTTTCGAAGGAGACACGAAAAACGAAACCTAACCAAACTGGAACACATGTACATACACATACATACATACATACACATACGGACATGCGCACCCTCGCAATATCCCCCTCTGCTTTTCAAGCCAGGGATAAAAAGCACATGTATATGATGTTTAGACTGAAGGGTAAGTTGGCAGGCATGATGATGATGGTGTGTCAGTGTATCTTAAAAATCTCAGCATGTTGACAAAATCTTTAAAAATTGGTGTGAAAATGACCCCAAAATGGGCCACAAATAAATAAAATTGTGTGAATTTTGGCAACAAAAAATCTATTCAGATTTTTTGAGCAACAAAAAAAATCTGAAAATTATCATGCCTGGTTCAGTCAACTGCGACGTCATGATCACGGGTGGCCAAAAAAGATGCTGCCGCTTTATGGGTAATATCGCAGCATTGCAGCAACACATTAAATGCATTCGATCTGAGACTCTATACTTTGTTCATCACCATACATGCATAACCAAGAATTTGTTTGTCCGCGCATTGAAAGTAAATTTTCCATTTTACGCGTGCCACTCTTGCCACAAGTGTGGGCCACGCGTACATCACGCATAGCCCAAGGTTGCTCTGGCCCCTACTATCTCCTCTCCATAGAGCCAGAGCGGTAGTTCATTCAAACACCGGGGTCTATAACTGTGCCACAAAGTCAAGAATTTTGGTATACTTACCGTCCTTAATGACACGAAATCCATCCATATATGAAAACTTTGATGTCTTAGCATCCCTACTAGCTCGATTTTAAAAATACAAATGGTACACTGCTCATGCTTACATCCGTGAAAGGTTGACCCTAAAAAAGCACCGAAAACTTGAAACTAATACATAAACAGTCGTCTCCCACGTCCGGGTTCCCACGTTCGTAATTATTGGTAATCAGCGAAAATAAGCGTGCTCGTGCCTATTCTAAAGAAAATAAACAGGGAACAATCCAGGGGCGACTTACTGATCTAGTGAGGCGACTCCTATGTTTAAATTGGGATTTTAACGGTTAAGAAATCACCGTTTCAAAATAATCAGATTTTAACCATGAATGGAAAATTAGTCAAGGAAACAACGTGCGTATATAATTTAGGACTAAATAAAAGGTAAAGATTTTCAATAAGTGCTGTTTTTGTACTGATTCTGAATTTGCTTATTCTGCATCGGTTCCGCTGCGCACCCACCCCGGTCTTTTCAATACACTCCCGTGCGTAGCGTTGTTAGGAGGTAGGTACGGACGACGTCAACGCTACGGAACGAGCTACATCACGCACTGCATCTGCTGTGGTAGTGTTGCTTGCAATTGCGCACACATTATTCTATATCAATTTGCAGTGTGAAGAGGAATGGTGTGCGCACGCGTTGCTAGTGCAGTTCAGCTCTAACATCGCTGGAGAATTCTGTCTACTAAACTCGGGTTTTTTGACCAGAAAATCTTTTCAAGTTTCATCTTGAAGTGCACTATTAACAGGGAACAACAATCAATGGGAATTGATTGTGGCTGTCTGCTGATTCCCGTAATGAGATTTTCACGTTAATTCATCACACTCCGTTTGGAGCTTCCGCGGTTGGGAATATTAGCAGAGCTTCGACAGCTAAGGGACATAACAACGGCCCCATAATGCAATGGGCACACAGCAACCAGGTATGCCATGTCCGTTTTTTTTTTTTTTTTTTTTTGATTCTGAATTTGCTTATTCTGCATCGGTTCCGCTGCGCACCCACCCCGGTCTTTTCAATACACTCCCGTGCGTAGCGTTGTTAGGAGGTAGGTACGGACGACGTCAACGCTACGGAACGAGCTACATCACGCACTGCATCTGCTGTGGTAGTGTTGCTTGCAATTGCGCACACATTATTCTATATCAATTTGCAGTGTGAAGAGGAATGGTGTGCGCATGCGTCGCTAGTGCAGTTCAGCTCTAACATCGCTGGAGAATTCTGTCTACTAAACTCCGGTTTTTTGACCAGAAAATCTTTTCAAGTTTCATCTTGTAGTGCACTATTAACCCTAGAACATTTTGGGCCCAGTTTTGTTAATTGGAGTAACTTATTTTGCCGACATTTTCCAACATTCTGATGTGTTAGTCAGTCAACATCTACTGGCGTCCATCTTGGCTTTAAATCGTGTGTTGTGACGTAGTCTCCGACACTGACTGGGTGTCACGTTTTTAAGATGGCGGCGACGCCGAAGTATTGTGAGATGGAGAGATAACTTCGCAGTGTGCCATGGCGACAATGGTCGGCTGTCGTGAGTAAATTAGTGAGTAAATTAGCCGGTGGGGTAGGAGGTCCTTCTATTTTCAGTATAGTGTTTGTCATCTGTAACAATGAAGTGCTCTGAGTCGTTGTTTG
>JAMKCH010041002.1:0-12519 GCA_023653785.1 Ophioderma brevispina | reverse complement strand
AACGACTGAAAGCCACCTAATAAGACACAATTGGATATTTTTGTCATTCCTGTCCGTACGGATACTTTGTGCAACACAAAATTGAATGGATTCATATTTTAAGGCCCCTGCTGTTGTTTTTCCCCCTTCCATTTCTGTCAATTTTTTCGAGTCAGCAAAAAAATCTTATGAGGATTCTCTGAGGTAACCTTTCACACTTTTAAAATCAATTCCAGCAAATTTCACATATTTTTGTACACGTCACTTTCGGATAAATCACGATATGTCTTTAATCCCACTAGTGGCCCACTGGGGTTTGAACCGGGGACCTCCTGCACTAAAGCAAACTATCCTAACCATGGGCCCATGGCTCGCGCTCCCTTATTCTTTTATTCTTGGTTATTAACATAATGTCACATTGCCTAATAAGCTGATGGTAACATTTACAATATTAAATTAAGTCCATGGCCCGATCGCTAATAGCCTCGTCCCCAGAAGCCCACATTTTGGTCATCAGACGAAAGCTACTATTTTTTCTCATTTACCCTGTGAATCTTAGGGCCAAAGATGTTTTTGGTTTAGGAATAATGAACGATAATGTACCAATGTACCCCACTTTGGTCCGACCATAATTAATTTTACAACTACTCTATGGGGCTTACGAATTCATTTTTCGCTCATCACATAAAACACATTGAAATATCGGGCGCGAAACTTTACCAGGTGGGTTTTGGGTGAAGGCCAATCTATCAAATGAAAAAGTCATATCCTTACATCGGGCCATCCCCCCTGGGTAAAAACATTCACATCTACATCCATATATATAAACAAGATCTTGGTCATAAATATATGCACTAAATAAATCCCTAAGTTTAATCTTAAAAACTAAAAATACATAAACAACAACACCAACATACCGTACTAACAACCACTAACAACACCCCAAATAACCCCTCACACGAAATCCACATCATCCCTCGTTTCTTTCCGAAGAAACTGGAGAAATTGGAAGAAACTGAGAAATAACGAAATGTCTTTGACAACATCTAAATACACACCTATTCATCTGCTTTGCACTTCAAATCATCAAGGCTACTTTAGTTACTTTAATTTAACAATGTTTTCTTTTTTTCAAAATTATTTACAAGTTTATAGCATTTATTATACCTTCAAGTCATAATAGTAAACTTTGTTCACAATTTGTTTCAATTATTCAGATGATAATTGTAACTTCGTTTCCAAGTCCTTTCCATGTGTCACATTTTATAACTATCACAGTTTCGTAATTGTAGATGCCAACAATGAAAAAAGGTGTTAAAATCTGTAATGGCCAATTTGTTAATTTTAAAATACAATCATAAAAGTAGCAACCAATAGTGTTCTTTTGTTGTCAATGGCTTAGGTGGGAGACCCTCGATAGGGATACATAACATATTTGAAGATGTTCAAGTCTTTTTACCAGGAGACTTTGCTTGGCCTTGCTGGTGGGAAAAGTGAGAATCGGTTTCTTCCAGTAAATTTTTTATATTTAGGCCTTGTGAGTAAATGTGAGTTTAATTATGCATTGCATGGGTTATAGGTAGGGGGCCCTGACGGTTATTTTGAATTATTCACCATTTCATTCACTGTATATATAAACCCAAAACTGTAAAGTCATTTTGCTTTAAAATAGACAATTTTTTGTAATGACTTTTTAAGTTTCTTCTTCCGCTTTCATCAGTGGAAGAACTGGAAGAAACCCGTTTCTTCCAAGTGGCAAAAACCGCGGTTGTTTCCGCCTGTGGAAGAACCTGCGAACCCTGCACAAAAACATCACTCAGATACACCAAAAACCCACGCTCACCTAATAAATTCTCACACACCACTCACAACCACTAACACAAAACAAAATCCACACACTTACCCATGACCTGCACACTCCCCAAAAACACTCGCCCACCAGTACCATAATCATCAATTAAATCAACAACCCAAAATACAAAAAAATGTTAAATACTATCATACCCCATAATATCCAGACCTAGATGGAACGGCCGCACTTACCCACAAAAACACTTTGGACACTTGCACAGAATATTGCATTATAAATTTGGGTTATTGAGCAATGAAACTAAATATGGTTGAGGACTACATACACTGGAACCCGTTGGTCCTACAGCTGAAATGACCAAATTTGATGGTTTTCCCTGATTTTCATTGTTGGACCTTTATCAGGAACACGGAACCAATTGGAGAATTTCTCGGAGTACTTGCTTTCTTAGCAAATGAATGCAATTTGATTGGTACGATCTTCAGAGTCTCACTCTGCAAAAACATCAAGTGCACATTCGGTATATGTTTGTAATACCGTCTGCCCAAGATGCATAGGCAGGCACCTTTTTGGATTTTCTCCATTTGGTGCTTCCCTGTTTCGATTGAGCCCCCTGCATTCCAAACAGGCGCAGCATATTTGATCACTGTCGATGTCACCTTTGTAACAATGAGAAGCTCTTCTTTTTTTTAACTAAGTCCTGCTTCTCTTAACTTGCGAAGCATGAACAATTTTTTCTAACCTGCTTTTTTGAACATACTGTCTACTTGCTCGTCCCACTTTAAATCGTTTTGTAATTACACCCAATAATTTAACTTTATTGACTCTCCGCCAGTTGATGGTCAGAGATAAGCGGTCCAATGCCGTAGAGTTTTCCTACCAAATAAATCTGCCAACCTGGCACTTTGATGGATTCAACTTAACTTAATATAATAAGAATAGCAGTTATAAAGTCCATCTATCTACACCTATTTCGGGCGCGCACAAAGAGGTTACAAAAACAGTAAACAGAAGAAACAATAATTCAACATCAACCATGTAACCTGAAGGAGGAGCAAAAACATACAAAATAAATGGTTTCTTGAACAAACTTACATTAGAGAGTCAAATAAGCATATGGAAAATGCAATAATTAAACATTAAGGCAGAATGAAACAAATATGTCTTAGCACTGTTTTAAATTCATTAACTGAAACACAACAGTCGAATGTGTATAGGAAGTTAGTTCCACAATTTTGGTGCACACGAAGAAAAAAGCTCTTATCACACCAATGATGATAAGGTTCTGGGTACTGGAACAAGAGAAGTTTATCTGACTATCTTAGAGTCCGGGTTTGCAATTATTGGCGTAAGGAAGATCATTAATGTAAGATGGTGCCAGTCCATTTAGTGCTTTCCATTTAGCAGCAGAATCTTGAATTGATCCGTTGTCCATTGGGTAGCCAATGAGGTCAGAAATCTCGGCTGCGCTTAGTCAGCGATGAGGATCATATTGAGAGTTTGTGAGAGAACATCAGGGCGTGGCATGAGGAAAAGACCCGGAAGGTGACCGAAGACTTCCTAGCCTAGTCTTGTGGGATACGTCGCGTTAAGGTCTCGAGGGGGGGGGGGTCACACAGGCAAAACTTAAATTTAGAATTCATACAAAAAGCATTTCCTGTCAGTCGGGAGGTGATAAGGGCATGAACAAGAATTGAGGCAGTGTCGTCAGACAAATTTTTTGATTGAACTGAATTTACGAATTTGAAAATAAGTGGCTGACAAATTTTCCTTCACTTTTCATCCATTTGACTTATTACTAACAGTCCAGAATGGAGAGAGTCAGGCTTTTTGGATTCTCCCTTGCCTCTCCGTGGGGTAATAATATTCTCACCCACGTAAATCATACACATATTTCCAAAACTGGATCTCTGTATGCTGTCCTCAGCATGGGCCCACTATTAATTGTTGCTAGAAATATGATTGGGGCTAATTTTGTTCCCGAGGAACACACCTAATTAACGTTGTCCATTCAGCACACACGTCATATTGTACTTAACCTATGTTTACCTGCAAGGAAATCTACCACCCACTGTATGGAGCCGCTGGTGAAGAAGGTTGTTAAAAGCAATCTTATGGTCTATGGACATAAAGGCTTTGGAGAAGTCGTAATACGAGTGTGCCATATTACCCAAATGCTCCGTCGCCCCAAAAAACAAGGTGGTGATACACATCAATCAGGCAGTGTTGGTAGAATTCACTTTCTGATTTCCGTATTGTCGCTCATCGATATGTTGTTGAATTGTATCAACAACAAGTTCGAAATTCTCCCCTCGGCAACCTTAGCTATACTAGATGTAAGCGAACAACAGGCCGAAGTTATCGATTGAAGGAGGGTCTGCTTGGGATGGGGACAACGTGGCTTCTTTCACACAACATGAGAAGGCACTTACCGTTGGCTAAAAGAGTATAATAATCTCAGTTTTTGATGGTTTGCTCAGTTCGTATGCAAACTCTTTAAGAAGCCAGGGTGAACAATTATCTGGCCGCCAGCCTTTGAAGCAGACATCTTTTTCAAATCTTCATAAATTTCCCATGGCTGGAATTGAGGTGGAGCTAGGTGGGGGTCTTTGCTAGAAGAAAGCTGGGAGCTCATCCAATGCAAGGGCTGTTGGCTTGTGGAAACTTGCCTTAAATGTGAATTGATTGCATTTGCAACTTGGCCACACTTGCATCCCAGGATCGAAGTCAGGCACATGAATAGTAGTTGCTGTTTTTTGCATATTGCAAAGAAATCTTCTTTCAGTGTGCCATTTCCCAGGCTCAACTTTCTGCAGAGTTTTACTCTATTCAAATTATACCGCACTTTCGCTTTTTTAATGTCTCTTATTGACCGGAGTCTAAGTTTGGTTTGATGTTTAGTTATTACCATCCAGCAAAGCTTTTCTGTCTAAGCCCAATGAGGTTCTCAACCTTCTCTGTCATCAGGGCTTATCACGATTATGCAAACGACCTTTTTAGTGGAAAAAACTTGGTCATACCCTCACTGAGCTTTTCATAGAAGGCATTGCTTTGTGGATGTCTGTGGAAGTGAATACTTCTGTCCATAATGGCTCTTTGGATCCACTGACCAAATCATGCAGTGATTCTGTCATGGGTTTGAACCATTTTAGTTTGTGTAACATTAATAGATTTCAAGACTTTAGGATCCAGTCTGAAACACAATTGTGGTCACTAGACCTATTGGAGAGAAAACTACCGGTGCACGATAGTGATCAGAAATATTTGTAATATTAATCCAAAATAGCCACCCCTCCTGTGGCTATTGACCACTTGTGTCAGTCTGATTTCTAAAAAGTGTTTTTATATCAGTCCGATTGAAGTCCACCCATGATGAGAAATCCAGCTTGAGACTTCTTTGCACGTAAATAGTCAACAGTTGCTACAATATGTGAAACTAACAATTCCTGATAAGGTGACTCGGGTGAATTATACACTGACAAAATGACCATGTACAGAACAGTTCTGGCAGTTTTGGGTGACGAGAAGAAATTAGCAGCCCAGCTACTCCAATTCGCTGGTACGTAATTCGGAGATTTCCTCAACTTATATTGTTGTTAACATATTATACCACAAAATTCCACAGCACTCGTGTGTAGTAAGTTATTAAAAAACGGGTAGCCTGCATACTTATACATTCAGGGGGAGTGTCAGGAGTTACCCAGGACTCGGTAACAACTGCAATATCTGACTTAGCTTGTCGTAAAGCACTTTCAAGTGCGTCTGTTTATTAAGGGACGGATCGTGCATTTGTCAGAAAAAGTTGTGGTAAAAAACCACTCTCACCGAGCTTTTTGGTTTCAGTATCTCTGGGTATGTTAACTAACACTCTTTGCCTATCATGCATGTAAGTGGTGTGACTAATGGACACTGTTACAGTTCTTACAGGTTCTAGTCTCAGTGATGACTTTTATTTGTCGCAGTCTTTCGACCTGATCGGCAAACCCTTCCTATCATATTCCCCAGATACCACCTTTGTTTGAGAACACACCAAAGGTTAGTTGATAAAAATGGTTTCATTATTGTTATTATTGCGTATGTTCAGTAGTTGTTGTCTAGAGTAGCAGATACGATTCATTGTGACTAGGAGTATCCCCCGATCGTTTCACAGTTTTCGGGTAGGGTGCAGAAATTCGCTCCTATTACGCATACGGTGATTCCATTCCAGGTCAAAAAATGAATTGCCACAAACTAGGCCAACAAACACACAAAACTGACACAAACCGCAGATGCTCTACTGTTCATACGACACATTACACTGATCAAAATTAAACGACCAACCTCAAAATGTGATAAAAATGGCATTAAAATTGCAATCAGCCAACAAAACAAAATTGATTGCAGCTGCCTTTTTTCATGAGGGCGCTATTCTTCCTTGAGTTGCTATTTTGAATAAGGCTTGGCTACGTTGGAAGTTCTCTGGGAAGATAAAATGTGTCCAACGCACAATCAACCAGATCTCAAAGTTCCTGTCAAAGGGGCTGTAAACATGCCCTATATTTAAAGGGGAGGCCCGATTTAAGGATATGAAGCCTTCATCTTTATAGAATGTCCTGCACCCCAAAACCCCACCTGCAAAGTTTTGCGACAATATTTCAACCCGTTTTGCGGGAGCAGCTAAAACACGTGATTTTGTAAGAATAGAGTACTGTGTAAAAATTAATATTGGGCGACCCAAATGGGGCACATTTTCCCTAATAAATTCCAAACAAAATATCTTTTGCCCTAAGATTTCAAAGGGTAAATGAGAAAAATATAGCTTTCTTTCTGATACCAAAAATGCTGACCACTTTAGTAAAATTCTGGAGCTTCTGGGGATGAGGCTTTTAGGATCGGGCCTGGACCTTTAAATCTCATCGTAACAATGGAGTTGTCATTATTTCAATCTTAAACTGAGCACTTGCTACCTGAAAACACCTTGTACACTTGAGTAGACTATTTGTGGTGACATGCTAAGGGGTATAGACAGAAATTCTCAAACATTTATCAAATTAAATGGTTAAATCCTTTGTGTGGAAATGTATAGTGTGCACCTAGAGTTAAAATTTTTCAAAAAAATATACTAACCTAATAGTTACTTGTTGCTATCTAGCTGGTAGAACTGAGAAAGCTTACAGTTAGCACCACGACGACTTCCTGATTTTAATGTTGAGAATTAGAATTGTGGTACCAAAAGAGCAAATCTGTCCAAAAAACATCGAAGGATTTCTCTAAGGAAGTGTGCAAGGTCACAGAGTGAAATCACGGTTAGTTGAGTTTTCATTTTGTGCAAAATGTCATTCTAACTTTTGGACAAAAGAGTGTGACTGAGGTAACAAAACATTCAGACCTGTTGAGTGCTTGTTTGAAAAAAATGCTAAAAAAGACATCAGTCCTCAGGACCGCTTGTGTCGCACGCCATCGCGGTTAGTGAAGGATAGGCCTAACATGACCTTTGAATTAATATGCGACCTTTGACTTCATCAACAAATGATGGGATCCCATGTTGCACATATGGCCCAAGATTTGTTCCAATTGAACTTCAACTTCCATATTTTCTTGAGGTCCAATTTTACATATCAAGGTGAGATTCCCACACACGACATCCGACTTTGTCACCTCACAGTTAATACACCCCACGACCTTGATCTGTGTTACCCCCACTGACACCCAGACATACCACACACAGAACCCTCATCAACAAATGGGGATTGCCATGTTGACCTATGAATCCAAGTTTGGTCTAAAATTGGATCGAGTTTTGAGCCCATGTTATTGGTCGAGCTGTGATTTGCAAAACGTCTAGCACCATATTTTTAAAACTATAGCGAGACCAAAAATATTGGGCGTAAATCATCCAAGTTTATCATTATTGTTTGGATCAATATTTTCCCACACTTGAATCCATACAAACATAATAAGGGTTTATATCCATCAAGTATGAGGATATTACAGGCCCAAATGTTAACCCTTTTTCACAAGACATCAACAACAGGACATCAACAACATAGACATCATCAAAAACAGTGGACAAAGTGATCCTTATGTGTCGTCCTGCCTTAGGGAAGGTGACACAACAAATGCTTAAAAAACTCAATCTTGCCATAAGTCCTTGGAACAATTGTTTTTAATACTAGCAGCTATGCAACTCCATCTTGTTCATAGTCCTTGGAACAATTTTTTTATAATGGCAGCTATGCACCTTCCAATCTTGTTCATAAGTCCGTGGAATACTTGTTTTTAATACTGGCAGCTATGAAACTCCAGTTGTCATAAGTCCTTGGACAATTGTTTTTAATACTAGCAGCTATGCACTCCAATCTTGCTCATAAGTCCTTGGACACAATTGTTTTAATAAATGGCAGCTATGACAACTCCAATCTTGTTCATAAGTCCTTGGACAATTGTTTTAATACTAGGCAGAAATGCAACTCCAATCTTGTTCATAAGTCCTTGGAACAAATTTTTTTAATACTGGCAGCTCCAATCTTGTTCATAAGTCCTTGGAACAAGTTTGGTTGTTAATACTGGCAGCTATGCAAGAGATATAGGCGTGAAACGCATGAAAATAAACTTATATATATATTTTTATTATTAATAGACTAAGAATTCAGAGTCTTTTGACTTCTGGGGTTGTGGGATTGTTATTTATCAGACGTTAGTCTGTATATGGAATTGGTATACTTTTGAAAAACAAAAATGTGCCACACAGAAGACAGTAAGTGTGTCTGTATTGGGGGTAGGTACTGCCTTGCATTGTGAGAAAAATTTGGACTTATGTCAACGGTTTTGGATAGAGGAAAGCGTGTTTGGAGCGATAAATTGGATATGTTATGTGTTGAAGTTTCTTCTCCAGGGCCGAAAGGCTTGTTTTGTTTTTTTGTGAAGGAAAAAGGTGGAATTTGGACGATTTGTGAGGCAAGTAGTTTCAAAAAATTAAGTACATCTAGAGACTTGCCAATGTGTAATATTCCATGTTCTTAAAGGGGTAACACATATTGAGAAAACATAATGAGTGTGCTCGGAGGCGAGAGGGGTGAATAAAATACGAAATATTGGGAATCTGAAGGCATTTGGGGATAATTTTTAAAATTGCAAATTATAATATTTTAGATGTATTACTGAAGAAGATACCAAGTTATGTTTTTTACTTGGCCCGAATGTTACCTTTTTTTGCAAGATGGTTCAACGCATTGTGGATTTAAAAATGTTGAAGAATCAATGAAACAAATCCAATACCCCAAATACATGTGTCAAATTATCCAACACTAGTGCTGGTAAAATAGTGTAACATCACAATTGTGCATGCCAGTCTGAGGTTCTCATCTATTGGTTATGGGATATGTGAAAAGATTAAATATTCTAATCTATAAAGCTTATCACCTAATTTGTGGAGTCTCTTAAAGGGATAGCAAGCGATTTGCTAAGCCGAAACCATCCAACCAAAAAAATCATCACAAATTCATATTTTTGTATTTTTGTTACTAGCATGGATATGCAAACATACTGCAAGTGGTTGGCTTGACATCCGTGTATTAAAGACAAGGCATTACTTTTTATATGATTCTTTAAAATTCTATACGTGCGTATCAAACTGCGACTTAAGTAAAAAGCCCTTTCCGTGAATATGTTGATGTGGTTGTATATGCATGCGTGAAGAAAAAGCTAGTCTCTGATTGGTCATATAAAAGCGGCATTTTGTGTACAGAATTTTAACGTCAGTCTTTGTCTGGAAGTCGAGGAAGAGGTTTTGTAAAGGAAAGACAGTCCAATTAATGTAATTTACATAAAGGTGAGTAAATGTACAAGAAGTGTTTGGCTGCTAATTTAACAAGGACTCTATGCGACGGACATGGCTCCGCACATGTAATTGTGTGTAAGGTTTTTCTTCAATAACCTAATGCGGTAAAATTTGTAGTTCTCTTCTCTCTCTCCTCCGGGTCCGCGGCCGTTATGTAAAACGGGAAAAACACACAATATCTAAAATTTGTTTTGTTTGATATCGCATCAACTAGTTCGAAAAAGGTAATGCTAGAATACCTCTATTCATTAACAGACATGCAAACATCTATTTTGATGATTTTGTTTTTCAGATGTCTGATTTAAGCAAATCAATGATGGTGCCTTTAAAATAATGGTTTTTTTTTTTTGTCAGAAGCGAAATCTTGGAAGTTTATTTAAATCCTCTTAAATATCTATTGATGTAGTATCCCCTAGTATCTCGAACGTAGTCCTTGATAACCAAACAAGGCAGTTCTCGAACCACAAGTCTTGCCTGCTTTCGCGCATAGCGGTAAGACAAGAGCAGCAGACCAGATTATTTGATTTCTCCTCCTCGCTCCCACCCATTGCGTAAAATGTGCAGGTGTATGCAATGGGTGTCCGGTGGCCTCATGGTTCGGAGAGCATGTAAGCTTTGGTAGTCCCGTGTATCATGGAGTCATTCCTGAACACTTAAAAAGTTGCATCAGACCAATTCATCGAAAAGAGAGGGGACCATCCCGGTCTGTTACCTGCACACATTACTCAGGTACCAGGGTCCCTTCCAAACCACCCACTAGCCAGCGTGGAAGGGTAGGCCTCAATCCAGCATTGAAACATGTTGAGGCTCTTCATCCAACAGTGGACAAGACAAAGGCTGATATGAGGATGATGATGTAGAATTTTATGCTGCATTAGAGGGTCCATTACTTTGTTTTGTTTTGAACAAATGTATGTAATTGGGTCTGAACCTATTGAACCTAGCGAGAAAATTGAACATTTTTATTTTGTACTGTGTTGCTCGCAGACACGAAAAGTGAACACGCAATCGTTACGGGCAGCATCCAATTTTTCCCACAAATGCCTTTCGATATTTTTCCAGTCTGAGAATGGTCAAAATACTCGTGTCAATTATGGCAATATTTTTTTTTAATTTTAGAAACAGGATTACGTACTTACCGGACCGCCGTTGCACCTTAACCCAAGTCTGGTTTATATCAGACTTAAACTTTTCAAGGAGACGCGAAAAAAAGAAAACCTAACACCAAATGGAACCACACACACACACAAAAAAAACGAAACATTTTAAAAAAAAAATCCCCCTCTACTTTTCAAGACAGGGGGATATAAAATACAATATGTATGTGGACAGCTTCGGGGATAGTGAGCCGGAGGGACCTTGAAAGGTATCTTTGTTACAAATTCCTGTGTGTGCTTGAATAACACGCGCAAAAGTCCATGACTTCCGGTATGTTAACTTTTGGTCTACACGCTGAATGAGAAGTGGAGGAGAATGGTCAGGGGGATGATTTCAGAGTTTCGGCCATCAGGGACACAAGTTGGAGTGAAGTAAATTAATTGGTTAAGTTTCACCTCCGGTTGTTTCAAACCTTGGAGTTTTGTGACCGTGTGAGTCTATGGAAATTAATATGGGTCAACCAAAATGAAAAAACATTTTGGCTCAAAACATCCAAACCAAAGACCTTTTAGCCCTAAGATTTCCCAAGGTAAAATTAGTAGAGTAGTAGCTTTCTTAACACCAAAATTTTAACCACTTCCAGTAAAATCTTGCATGGGTCTGGGCCATGGACCTTTTAAGTTGCATACAGATAATAGTCTATTTTGATTGGTACTCATTGTTGCATGCATGCAACATCATGCTATATCAAGTAAAAGGCCAATCATAGAAAATGTATGAAAGGTGTTGATCTTCATGGAACTGAAACCTACTACATGTAGGCCTCGTTATCTAACCTGGTGGTGCTAATTTCGAACTCATTTTAATCAAGTTTATAAGAAGTAACAATTTGCTTACAAAATCATGTTAACTTTTATTCCGATATTCTAACAATAAATCCTAACAATAAAACACAACTTTGTTAATGTCACGACCTGCTGTACAAATGCTCCGTATACACTACGACAACACCGTTGAATTCCATCACGATGTTCAGTCACTTTTTGTCGCAGCTACCTTTGCAATAAAATAACCACAGTTCCAAAAAATGGAAACAGGTAATCCACTAATTTTTTTTATAACCTTGTTCTGGCTGTGTATATATTTATGAATGGCAGTAAAAAGTTTGTACGTACGATTGATTTAAAACCATTATTGTTACAGACATATAACAATTTGGTACACGTACAAATGCTAAACTTTGGTAGAAACCTGTAGGCGCTATCACATAGTGTAATCTCATTTTTAGTAGTATAAAATAACACGTAATGTTGATTTCTAAGCTGCATGTCCACCCTAGGGGCACTCACGCGTGATAAGCCATTATTTAATGCTATAGACCGTCAGCCCAGAAGGTGTTTGGTTTAGACGAACGAGATACCAATAGGTGAATACGGGAAAATTCAAGAGAAACATATACTTTTGAAAATTGAAAAGTCTGCCGGAGACCCCTTGTTGGCGGTAGCCCAGGAGAGGGGTAAAGTTACTATGGGGGTCAAAATATTTGAACTACCTTTTTCCCCCCGGAAGAGAAAGACCGAATGAGACAGAAAACGTATGCCTAATTTGTAGAGGAGGAAATGTTGAAAGAGAGAGCAAAAGGGACAGGGAGGGATAAAGGGAGAGGTACAGTGGTCCAAGAGAGAGAAAGACGGAATAAGAGAGAAAACGTGATTTGTAGAGGGCAAAATGTTGAGGGATATAGAAAGAAAGAGGGGAGAGATGGTCATACCGAAGATAGTGAAGAGTAGAAAAATAGAGAAGAATAATGGAC
>JAMKCH010041001.1:0-31943 GCA_023653785.1 Ophioderma brevispina | reverse complement strand
AAGTGTTTCAATGTACACCAAACTTTATACAATTGGCTACACCTCCAAAAATCACACCAAAATCTGGAATTATGCTTAACCAAAGTAACAAAATGCCTCTGACTTTTAAAATTCACTGATGCTTCCTTGGCCTGTGTAATACCATCTTAAGATGGCATGATTCTATATTAGAGGCTTTTTAGCTATTGGATAACTCTGGGAACCTCCCGGTTTACTTCTCCTCTCCAACATATTAATTCTAAGAATCTTTTGCACGGAAATATTTTTTTGTTTTTCTCTTTTTCAATCCAAATAACTAGCACAAAATGTTTACATTTGATACACGGAATCATCGAGATTAACTATAATACTAATGCCATCATCATCCTCAATTACCTTAACCACAAGGACATGTTTTAACGGTGCCATTTCCATACACCATTTTGTTCTCTCTGCTATGACACTTTTGGGTGCTCACATATGCTCCCTGCAACCAAGTTTTGTATTAACACAAACTTGTGGTTTTGATGATGGATTTGATAAAGCTTACCGCAGGTAGATAACTGTGTTAATATTTATGTTAAAAAAAATAAAAAAAATAAAAATATTTTGCTCTATATCTTTGAAGAATTGCATTTGGAAGTTGAATGAAAAAATATGTCTTTAACCCTAACACGCCCAGACCGCATTGAGGTGGGCAACGAAACCGTGGTAACTGTTCCGGAAATGTTTCGTCGTTGCAAATCTCGGGCCGTCAACAACGATTTTTTGTCGCGCAAGCTGACTCTCTTTGCACCTCATTGCACCTGGGCCGTTTTCCGGGTAGAAGATCGAATTTGGCGGAATGCGTCTCATTGCATTCGCACGTTATGTTCCTCGTTGCATCTGGGACGTCTTTCCGAAAATGATTGCGATGTTCCTCGTGCATCTGGGACGTCATTCCCGGGAACATGAGGGCGATGCTTTTCAATTGCATTTCGCACGGTTTGCCGGCAGAATGCGCACTGCTTCTCATCAGGCGGTGACACTGTGTACAAATGCCCATAGACAATTTTCGATATCAATGGTGGTAGCGCCACCATTTTCGATAAGCTACTTACTTAATTATGCAAAAACGCATTCATGACGTAATCCGGGGCATGACGTAGCATAATAACGACCACGCACGACATTGCGAACTATAGCTACAGATTTCATGCATGATCATTGTGCAGTCCGCATCCATTCTCTTGATCGAGTGTCTAGCCCTATCCATTTATTTATGATCCCTGTTCTCCTTGCATTCGCACGCGATGCTTCTCGTTGCCCCTGTGGACGCCTCTCCGGAAAATGACGCGATGTTTCCTCGTTGCATCTGGGACGTCTTCTCGGAAAATGACGCGATGTTCCGCGTTGCTCTGGGCGTCTTCCGCAAATGACGCGATGTTCCTCGTTGCATCTGGGCCTTTAACGACTGTACTATTTCCTGCTACTTATTCCTGTGCCGGGAAAACCGGCCGGATGCAATGAAACGCAAAATTTGTTTCTCGTTGCATCTGGGCCGTTCAAAATAAAAATATATTGCCCTCGTTATTTGGGGCAGATGTTCGCAAAACGACCCGGTCCGGGTTATTGGTTAGGGTGAATATGTATTTAAAAATTGAAACAAATTCTAGATAAATCAGCATGCGAGAAGCCACGGGTGTGTGGAGGGAGCGAGTGCAGCTTGGGGGTCAAGATTAAACAGGAGAAAAGGAGAGGGCATTGAAGTAAGGGCTCAAATTGCAAATATTTCTCAGTGGGTATCTACCCCTGGACCCTTACCCCAAGGCGGCAGGGGCGTAACCATCAGCTGGGGGGGGTGGGGGCAGGGGCGAAAATGGGGACGAGAAGAAGGGGAAAAGAAGGGAAGAAGTGGGCGAAAAGAGAAGGAAATGGGAAGGAGAAGGGAACGAAAGAAAAAAAGGGGAAGGAGAAGGGAAAAAGAGAAGAAAATTGGGAGGGAAAGGAAAAGAGAGAAGAAAAGCTTAAAGAAAGTGAATAATAAAGGAAGGGGGAAGATGAATGGAGAATATAGTTTTTGGATCTTGTTTGAATGGTCCCCCCCCCCCCTGCTCTCTGAATTTCGAACCGACCTTGGAAAAAGTATGGGTCCTATAAAAAATTGGGGAACTTCTGTGAGGTCTTGCCCCCTCGGAGGCCAAGGCCTGGTTACGTGCCTGCTTACCCGGAGCTATGCCCCTGCCTTGTCACCCCTGCTGTTGTGCTTTGGATCATCCCCAGGATCCGCACCCGGAATCTGGGCTATTCGCATAATCTGGGGTCCTAAAGAAATCATAATGCACAACACACTTAAAAAGACACTGGCACATTTGAAATATAGTGTGCCCTCTAGATTTTTCAAAATTAATATTTTGCATGGTTATAAAGCTTTTATATACATTAGCCCTCACCTGAAATTATTAAGCCCAAACCAGCACGCTTATGGGTAAGCAGAACAAATTTATAATTAATGTCACTGGCGAAATTAATTCAGCAGACAACGCGGAAAGTGCATGTAACACAAGAAAACACATGCCAGAGTTGACTCTCACGGCATGCACCTTGTTTGACAGGTCTGTGACGTTTGTGGTTTTAATATCAATGAGTACGAGTCTACGATATTCATGTAATAGAAACATTTGTTGATTAAAGTTACGGCAAACTTAAATGTTAACCTACAAATTACGTGGATGTCTTTAGCCTCTTGTTAATGTCCCTATCTGCCTTTTAGTATGTTATTTTTATGTGTAAAATATATCTCTATTCTTCCAATGGCCTAGACTATCATTCGTGAGCAAATTGAAGAAATTTAACATTTTCTGAAAATGTGCCAGTGCTGCTTTCAATTTTGCAGAGTAGCGTGCTTTAATATAAGATAAAAAATGATATAGTTCAACAACTTCTTTCAGGGTCAGGAGACAAATTCGAGGGACAGACATTGGTAGAACAGAGATAGATTAAATCTAAAGGTGATGGGTTCAGTAAACGACTGCCTGATAAATCAACAGTGGCAAGGAGCCAAAATGTGACAATTGCTTGCACTAAGTCTAGTCAACTTAAGAGTGACTTGATTGTGATTTTGTTCATTACTGACCAGTCGCCAGACATTGACTGTAATTTTTGATACCCAGATTTTATCACTTTCAAAAGTTGACATTTTTGAAGGACATTATTGCTGTGCACGATGGATCATCTTTGCCGTATTAGATGCTGAACCTGGTGTGGGGCCTATTTATCTTTTAACAGCCTTTCTACTATAGCCCCTCAGAGATTTTTTTCTCCTTTTTTTCCCTCGAAAATGTAAAAATTATACATTTTCATGACCATTTTTGCAATCAGTATAAAACTGCCATTCAAATGAGTCCAAACAAGCTATATTCTTAGACCAGTGTTTTTAACCCTCGTCTACCCACGGGGTTACTACCCCAGTGAACTTTCCTCCGGTTCGGCACCACTAAAACAGCAAAAGCTTTCATAAAAAAGCTTCAGGCAATTGTTTTCTCATCCTTTCTGGTCATTTTAGCAACAAAATCTAAGGCAGGCACCTTCACAGGGTTATTAGGGCATGCCATCAAAGTTTGAACGGGTATAGGGTGGTGCCACCCAAGAATAACTTATGGTTACATTTTTGATTGATATATTCTGCACAGTGTGGCTGTGTTTCATGTAAACTTGTCAATTGCCATTGTTCAGAGCTGAAAACCGCTGGAACATCTTATATTCCAGCTTTTAGTGCAAAATTGGATATTCGCATTTTCGTGGAAAATGACAATTTTGCCACTCACACTTAGAGGTTCCTTGTGACCACCATCAGGTACATGTTGGTTTTGGCATCAATAGAAAGATGGAACCACAGTAGCCAAAAACTGGTATTAATCACCGATTAATAACATATTAGACAACTGCAAAGAGCTCATTATTATTCACAATCTTTCAGAAAAGTAGCGAAGAGCAGCAGATATTTCAGCAATTTCAGCCATTTTTGTTCCATTTCAAAGTGCAAACATCAGTTTCTGGGGAATTTAAATCATAATACTTGAGAAAAAAATGAAAACCGCATGCCTGTTTGGTTGCCAATAACCAATCCTATAAAGAGAAGTCAAAAAGGCACTATTGGTAATCATTTGAAGGAAAAATGTGGTGTGGTGATTCATTTAAATTGCATTGGTTAAAAAATTGTGCATGTTGAGAGGAGGAGATTGAAATCATCACCCACCCAAGTAGCTTCACAATAGAACTTTTTAACACAGAGTTTGGCAACACGTTTCCGCAATGACGTCATGGTGGTTAACAGTTTGTCAAGGATCGGCCGGCCTATGACTGTGCAGTCTATGACGATTCCCGTAATCAATTTCACGTTCATTCATCACACTCGTTTGGAGCTTCTGCAGTTAGGAATATACCAGGCTGTGACAGCCAAGGACTAACAACGGCCCCAAAGCAGTGGACATACAGAACCAGTTCTGCCATGGTTCGCTAAGTCCAATGCCGGTAGGAGGATGGCAGAACATATGGCAGATGCATGGGAGGGCAAAACAAATAATTGGACACAATCGTCCAATGGCGGTGCCCTGGGGGTGAGAATGGGAAACCCACTGTGACTCCATTCACTCCGGCCAATTCGCCGGGAGCTGTTTCCAAGTCAGGAAAAAAAACGTGCCTTAAAAAAAGTCCCTTTTCTCTCCTTTTATTATCATCATTCTATAAATAATATAACAGTTCAATGTAAAAACGTATACAATTTGAACCAGGGCCACACATACTTTGCCATTTTTGATTCTCTTGTAAATTTTCAACAAAATCTATCCAGACCTGTAAAGATAATCCTACCTCAAGAATTTGTATTTCATCCCTTGACTTTCGATTGACAAACCTGTCGGCCCCACTGTCCTCAACCAATCTAAATAACGGGACAACTCAACATCGTAAGCAAGGTACACAGCTACGACTTCCCTAGGGCCAGGACAACATGACAAGTAAATAATCTTCACTTGACTTTTTAACTTGACTAGTTTGTTCGGAATTTGTATTTCGGGCCAAAATGAGAAATTCAATCACAGGGGGTAACGGACTCTCCGGCGTCGTATCATATATAAAAGGACAGAAAACTGCACACACAATCATCAAGAACCTTTGTTCTCTATCAATTTTTGAATATCAGCAAGTGGATGTTGTATGAAATGCATAATTAATCAAGTGTTTCTAGAACATTTTAAAATAATTTTTTACAACCTTACGCTAGCTGTTTTGAGATTATTGTTTAAAAATCAATGCATTATACACAGAATTTCAAACTGTACTCTTTGTACTGTTTGAGTTAATGGGAAACTCCAGATTGACAGGTAGGTTTGTAGTCGAGCCAGAACCAAGATCAAATATTGGTCCCCAGGGGTCCCTTTGGCGGCAATCTTGGATTAAGAGGGATTAGTCGTATAATCAAATTGGGTCAATTTAGTTGAAAAAGCTCTCAAATGATAGTTCATCATAAAGAAAAAAATCACAAAATTATTACTTTGGCATTATCATTTACTTGGTGCCTTATTTCAGTTGTTTTGTGTGTAGAGATTGGTGAATGGAAAATGTGACCAAAGGTCATTGGTTACTTTTGATCCGTCATTGTACAGGGGGCCAAACTTCAAAATGCATGGATCTTGACAAATTTGGGATCAAATTATAGCTATGAGCATGACCAATCCAGAGAAAAGTATTAGTTTTGCATTATATCGGATGTTTAGTTCTAGTGGTAAATGTGGTCGTTTTGTTAAATTACCTGTTATCAATATTTGGTATTGTTTTGTATGGGAATTAGGGACTACTCTCATCTTTCTAAACGATATTTTTATAAACCAAAATGGAAGATTTCTTTGAAATCATGGAAACGGTACATTTCCAGATTGTTATGCTCATACTAACAGATTTGACACCAAATTTTGTCAAGAGTGAAGCCATTTTGAAAATTAGCCCCCTGTACAATGACCAATCAAAAGTTCAATGACCTTTATTGCATTTTCACCCATATTTCTGTAATGAACATCACAGATATGCCAAAAACTATATATTTTCGGATTCCTTATGATGTGAGACGACTCAATTTGAGATTCTTTTCAACTAAATTGAGCCACTTTATACGAGTAATCCCTCTGAAGAAAATGAGGGCAGAACAAAGTGACACTGTGGGGACAATATTTGATCTTTGTTGGTAACCTAAAAAATTCTTTTAGTAGATGTCGTAGAGATTCTAAAAATTCATGTTAGAATTTAGTTTTAAGGGGGGGGGGCATCGGAACAAATATAATCTGCCTAAACTATTGATGCCTAAACAAAAATATTTGCAGGGCCAACATGGTTAGGGTAGATTATAATTGATCGCTTACACTTAATACATAGTCCTGTAATTTAAGGCATTCTGGAGATTGCTGGCAATTTGAGTCTAATATGTAAGTATGGTAAAAGTTTGCATGGAGGAACATTTTAAGTGACCAGAATAAAGCTGAAGGTGGTATACCAATGTGTTTATCAGGTTCCAGGGATTAAAATAATGTATAATGAATGTGTAGATTTAGAAATGGAGAAGAAAATTCATTTTTTCCCCAAAGAAAGTTGTAATACCAATTTTCACATGCTGGTTTTGGCTCTACTTGAAGGGAATTGACTGTTTTATATATTCACCTGAATATTTCGTGCGATTAATAACGTGGAGTCAATAAAATTGCCAAAATTACCTAGTTTTCCACCATAAATACTTTCCTCAACCTATGATATCATAGTGATGTCATAATGGGAACGTTGGTATTTACTTTTTTTGGGGGGATAACCAATGGAAAGGAACGAAAACTAAAGCTATCAGTGGTACTAAAAACTTACATGAATTGAGTGTCGAGTAACAAAAAATCACAGGGGGTTGGACCCCCCCCTTTCGGGAGTTTTGTTATAAAAAATAGCTCAGGTAGACAAGGTTTGTTAAAAAAAAAAAAAAAAAAAAAAGTGAATGTCTTCATTACACACTGGTTTATGGATTGAGTGTATGGGAGAATGAGGGGCGCCGTGACAGCGTGACGATTCCGAGGGTTGTTCCCAGACCGAAAGGGAGCATGATGAAAGAGGGCCCCCCTGCACTCGGGGTCTTTAACCTGTCCGACTCCCGAGTTTTCCCATATATCTAATGCATAAGCACCAAGGAGATAATGATGCGCGGTGGCAGCGTGTGTGGCAGCATCAAGGTAACACACACACACCACGGTTCTATTGATGATGTATGGGAGAATGAGGAGAGCCGTGACAGCGTTACGATTCCGAGTGTTCAGACCGGAAAGGGAGAATGAAAGAGGGTCCCCACTGCCGCTCGGGTTACCTGTCGACGCCCGAGTTTTCCCATATATTAATGCATAAGCACCAAGAAGATACTGTGCGCGGTGGCAGCGCGTGTGGCAGCAGCCAGTAACACAAACAACACAACACGGGTTTTGTACACCCCCAGTCCCTGTTCTCGTCAACAGATTTTTACCCCAGTTTGTGTGAACCCAGTCCATTTCTCGTGAACAGATTTATAACCCAGGGGTCAAGCAAAATTATGCAGTGACCCGGCTCCAAAGGATGGCGAACCATGAAACTGGAAACAAGGGTTAAAAGCAGAAGAATAATTTAATCCAGCATTGTCACAATCGCACCCCAAATTACCATAAGCACTGGACTGTATAGACACACACAATCTCAAGGATCTCTAACGCTACCTGTTGATAAAACACCAGTGGGACGTTATTCATTTTAAAAACATGGTGATAATCCAATTCACATCTATAATATCTTAAATGAGAAAAAAAAAAAAGTCCAAACAGAAAGCAGGACAGCATGGGAGAGGAGAGAGACTGAGATAAAGTTCGGGGACAAGTCTGTAGAATTCTCTTTAGTTAAATTTCCCAATGAAAAATTACACAAAAAGAAGAAATGCGGTGGTTTAATGATAAGAATCTCCATTATAAGAAGGCAATTGCCAGTACAAAAGGTACCCGTCAGGAACAATAATGGCTAAAATATGTTTTTTTTCCTATTAGGTTGCTTTTGGCCTATCACTTGTAGGGTAAGCTAAGATACCTATACTTGCTCACAGGACATGCAAATCTGATGTTTCAGATTTTTTTAAATTTAGCAAATCACTGATAGTGGCCTCTAAATGAAAACGGTCCGTTAGGATCAACAGGAATTGTAAGCATAGGTTGATGGGGAGGGTCTCATTAGTTATCTGAGACCAAAACAGAAGAGTATTACGATCACTAAAAAACGGGATCATTTTACAATCGTTGAACCATGTACAATAAGAAGCATTGAAAACAATACAGATTGGAAGGTCATTGCAGTACAATGACTCACGCTCTACAGATCATATCCCGAGCTTAAAATAATGAATTGATGCATTGTCTCAAAAGATCAACTTTATTTTACAGGTTGTTTGTCTAGATATATTCTGTCAGTGTACAATCTGTCATCTGTAGTTAAAGTTGCACCCGAGAGATTCACGTGGGCAGGCGTCCCTAAAAATATCGAAAGTATTGATTTTTGCCCTAAATATTAATGATTTCCATAAAAAAGATCCATATCTGAAAGGATTAAGCTGAAAAAATGTTTCTTTGATACAAAAATTGTGAAATTTTAATTTTGTATTGAGCAAATATGAAATTCAGGCCTATGTTTACTTTGAAAAATATAAGAAAATCAAAATTACCTTTTTCATTTGTGAGGCTTTCTTGGCCAAATACAAGGTGAAATATATGGATGGCTAATCTATTATGAAAAAATACTATGATGACACAATATTTAGGTGCCTAAAAATCTCTCGTTGGCACCTTTAAGTCTCATCCTCTTTTTCATGCCTTTAGTGGGTTGGGTGAAAAAAAGATGTTTTGACAATCACACAGAACTATCTAGTACGTTCACTATGAGCTACAAAATTCATTCCCTTGGCCACAGTCAGTATCTTCCATTCACCAGTTTATTTAAAATACCACACCTGGATTTTGGCGTATGATATTATGATACCATCCAATATCACACAAGGGTCAGGTTCATGTCAATGTATATACAGTACAACCCACTAAACTGTGTCCTTGATGGATGAGCATATTGTAACTCATAGGGTTTGCTTTGTTACTAAGTCCTGGACAATAATCCAAATGGGCAAGAGTTCCATATGTACCCAATTGAAAGTTGTACATGTAACCATTATTTTTTATTTTGCACTTAGGGTGGGGTTTGTTAGTGTAGGCCATAAATAATTATAATTGTTTCTGTAGGGAATTTTAAAGGGGGGTACATATGGAAACTCTTTCCCCAACAGATATAACATTACACGTATCTCTGCTTTGACAGGATGGCTTCAGATCTATTTACCCATAGGTTATAAGAACGCTCACTAAGTCGCAAACAAACCACCTTGGCCTACATGAATAATAGCAACACGCTGTGCCTCGCGACCAGCAAACAAACAATCCTGAACACTATTTTGTTTACAATATTGACTGAAAGTCTTCAATTCAAAGAATAATTTTAGCATCAACCCCACTTTGCCAAAGACCGTGCGAGCACCTCACTCACTCACCCAAAGGTGAATAGGTGGGTGATTGGGGAATGTTTCAACCACTTTACCTTTTAGGTTATGAATATCTACACCAGTTAGTTAGATAGGGAATATAATGGGTTGTCTCTGGAAGGGAAAAATTGGTGGAGTTTGAATCCCACCAAGGGTTGAGTCCAGTCAGTCATTCTAATTGTGAAGCTATAGGGCACCTCAAAAGGGGCAGTCGAAAAGAGTAGTACCCGTGGCGTAACCACAAGCATCAAGGGCGGATCCAGGATTGTCAATGGGTGCCAAGTTCGGAAGATCGGGGCGGGGGGGGGGGGGGGGGGGGTTGCAACTTAATATAGCGTACCCCATGCATAAGAGTTGTGTTTTATATTTTTATACGTTTACAAGCGCAAGGGGCCTTATGCGCCCCTAAATCCGCCCTTAGCATATATTAAAATTGTTTATTAGTATAGGCCTAGGTTGTTTTCAATGTCAATGGCACAGGTGCAGAAAATCATAATTTTTCGGGGCGGGGGGGGGCAAAAGGGGGCAAAGATTTTAAACCAGGGGGAAGCTGCCCCCCCTCTGGTTATGCCACTGAGTGTTACGATTTTGCACATACCAAGAGAAATTTAACACAAAAATGACAATACAATTTTTACCTTTGTGAAAATTGCTTGGCTCTAAAATGCCAATAAACCATACAATACATACAGTGGGATTATACACGCGCCTAATTAATAAAGAAACTATCAGTGATTTGAAAAATATTGGAAATTTGCAGGAATAGCTTCAAAGTGAAGGAAAGGTCTGTATATTCTCATAAGTTACCTTTTCCAACTGAAGAATTGACAGAAAAGAAAGAAAACGGCAGTGTTCCAAGATACGATTCCCCATTCCAATTAGTGTTGTCTAAGTGTCCGAAAGGGACAGTAATGACTAAAATTTCTGATTCTGTCCTTATTAGTTGGCTTCTGAGTTTATCATTTGCAGGGTAAGTTAGGATACCTGTACTTTTTACATACATGCAAAAATATGGTGCGTGTTTTTTTGTTTTTTCAATTTTTGATATTTAGCAAATCACTGATAGTTGTCTTTACGGATGCTAGGTGTGGTGAAAAAAAGAAAACAAATGAGGAAGGAAGAACCACACAGTAGCATCTATCTGGAAAATATATGGTTTTGAGAAGTTTCTAAGAAGAACTAGGACTGACAGCCTGTCTGATGTACAATGGCAGGCTATTATACAGACGAGGGGCAATGGTAAGAAACCCTATTCCTGGCCTCTTTCGTATTGGAAAAGATCCGCTTTCCAGCAGCAGGACACTGAATTACCCATACCCCGGGATCGATATTAAAGAACGTGACTATCATTGATTGCTTAAAATCAGCTAAATCGGAACAAAAAAAATCATCAAAAATCAGATTTTACATGTATGTAACAAGTACAGGTATACTAAAATACCCTGCAAATGATAAGAACCAGAAGCAACAATAAGGACAGAATCGGAAGTTTGAGACCATTACTGTCCGTTTCGGACACTTACTACAACTACGTTAATTGAATGGAGGATAGTATCTTGGAACACTGCCGTTTCTTTCCGTTTCTGTCAATTCTACAGCTGGAAAGGTAAACTTATGAGAATTCTACAGAATTATCCTTCACTTTGAAGCTATTGCCTTGACATTTCAAATATTTTCAAATCACTGATAGTGGATAGTGTCTTTAATTGATCATAATTACAAAATTCCTTGATTCCATCCTCTGATATGCCACTTACTTTTCTGATTGAGTCATGGTCATTCTAAAGAACTTGGACACCAATTTTGTCAAAGATGCCCATGCATTTTGAAAATTTGGCCCCCTGTACAATGACCAATCAAAGTTTAATACCTTTTTCACCATTTTCATCATATCTCTGCATCTAAGCTCAGAAGTATGCCAAGTCTATATTTTCTGATTTCCTTATGATGAAATGAATCATTTGAGATACCTTTCAACTAAATCGACCAATTTTTAGATAACTGATCTGTTTAAATTCAAGAAAGGCTGCCAAACGGACCGTCCATGGGACAATATTTGAATTTGGTAAACGTCAAAATTCTTTAAAGAGACACTGGCACATTTGAAAAATAGTGTGCCCCTCAAGGAATTTTTCAAAATCGATATTTTTGCATGGTTGTAAAGCTTTTTATACAAAAAGCCTCACCCGAAATGATTAAGACCAAATCAGTTCCTTATGGGTAAACAAAACAATTTTATTATTAACGTCGCCGGCGACATTATTCAGTAGACGACGAAAATGGCGTTAACACAGCAACACGCACGCCGTATGACAGTTTCCCACACATGCACACTGTTTGACCGGTCATAACCTTTGTGGTTTTAATTATTTAGTATAGGGCGGTTAGGTGTTTGCAATGTCAATTGGCACAGGTGCAGAAAATCACTAATTGTTTTTTTTCGGGGGGTGGGGTGCAAAAGTGGGCCCAAGATTTCCCACAGGGGGAGCTGCCCCCCTCTGGTTATGCCAACTGAGTGTTAACATTGCACATACCCAGAGAATTTTAACACAAAAATGAAAACCAATTTTTCACCTTTGTGAAATTGCTTGGCTAAAAATGCCAATAAAAAACCATACAATACAATACAGTGGGATTTATAACGCGCCTATTCTTAGCCCATCATGATTGAAAAATATTGGAACATTTGCAGGAATAGCTCACAGTGAAGGATAAAAAAAAGAAAAAAAAAAAAGAAAAAAAAAAAAAAAAAAAAGTCTGAATTCTCATAAGTTAAAACCCTTTCCCACTGCAGAATTGACAGAAAAGAAAGAAACGGCAGTGTTCCAAATAACGATCCCATTCAATTACGTGTTGTAGTATTTGTCCGTAACCGACAGTAATGAACTAAATTTTCTGATTCTGTTCCTTAATTAGGTTGCTTCTGGTCTTATCATTATAGGGTATGTGGGGATACCTGTACTTGTTACAACATACATGGGCAAAATCTGATTTTTTGGATGATTTTTCAATTTTTGATTTAGCAAATCACTGAATGTGTCTTTACAGATCTAGGTGTGTGAAAAAAGAAAACCAATGAGAGAAGAACCCACAGCTGATCTGGAAGATATGGGGTCCTGAAATGTTTCTTAAGAAGAACTAAGACTGACAGCCTGTCTGATTGTGCAATGGCCAGGCTAGTTCTACAACAGGGCAAGGTAGAAGAAACCTATTTCCCTGGCTCTTTTTCGGATTGGAAAGATCGTTTCCAGCACAGCGCCACGAATATTATCGGATCATATTAAAGACACTATCAGTGATTGCATAAATCAGCAAATCGAAAAATCATCAAAAATCAGATTTTTGACATGTATGTAACAATACAGGTATCCTAACATACCCTGCAAATGCTAAGGACCATAAGCAACCTAATAAGGCAGAATCGGAGATTTTAGACATTATCTGTCCGTTCGGACACTTACACAACACGTAATTTATGGCGGATCGTATCTTGGACACTGCCGTTTTCTTTCCTTTTCTGTCCATTCTACTCTGGAAAGGTACTTATATAATTCGTACAGACTTAGCTTTACTTTGAATCTATTCCTGCACATTTCAATATTTTTCAAATCACTGATAGTTGTCTTTTCTATCATAATTACAAATTCCTTGATTCCATCCTAATATTTCAAACTATCTTTTCTGAATTGCGCATAGGTGGTCATTCTAAAACTTGACAAAACCATTTTGTCAAGATCCCTGCATTTTGAAAATTTGGCCCCCCCTGTACAATGACCAATCAAAAGTTCATGACCTTTTTCACATTTTCATCCATATATCTCTCATCAAGCATCAAAATTTCCATTCTATATTTCTGTTCCTTTATGATGAGATGAACTCATTTGGTACCTTTCCACTAATCGAACCAATTTAGTAACTGATCTGTTTCAATTCAGAAGGCTGGCCAACGGACCCATGGGACCATTTGATTTGGTACGTCAAAATCTTTCAAGGACCTGGCAACATTTGAAATAGGTGCCCTCAGATTGTTTTCAAATCGATATTTTTTTTTTAAGTTGTTGTTTTTTTATTATATACAAAAGCCCTCACCGAATGATTAACACCAATCACTTCCTTCTTGGTACAGAACAATTTTTAGATAATTTAACGTCGCCGGCGACATTATTCAGTAAGACACGAAAATGGCGTTTAACCAAGAACCCGCACGCCGTATGCAAATGTTTTTTCCCACACCACTGCCACTGTTTGACCGTCTATAAACCTTTGTGGTTTTAAATATCTTGAGTAACGGGCAAAAATAATAATAGTAATTACACTTTTGTTGATTAGAAATTATGGGAACACTTTAAAAGTTGGCCTACAAATTACCTGGATGTCTTTTTCCTTCCCTTTCCTCATATCAATGTCCCTATCCGTTTGTTTGGGGTATATTGTTTTTTATGTGTAAAATATATCTCTGTTCTTCCGATGGCAGACTATCATTTGAGAGCAAATTGAAGAAGTTCATTGTTGTGACAATGTGCCATTGCCGCGCTTTAAGTGGTGTCATAAGATTCTATAAATTCATGTCAGAATTAGTTTAAGGGGGTGCATGGGAATCCATGGAAGCTGCTAGACTAAACATACTGTGCTGAAAATTACAAGGTACTTTTATTAGCACTTAATGTAGAAACCGTGCAAGTGAACTCCATACTGTAAATACAATGACAAACTGTTTGGGAATTTTGTTTCTTTTCTCCTCTTAACACTATCAGCAAGCTTGGGTTTTTACAGTCAACTCCACAGTTCAAAAACATCCTTTGTCCTAATTTAAAACAGGTGCCAATTTACTACAGAATGTCTGGGTCAGTAATTTCTCCTGTTTTTGGGCCCAACTTCATTGATTGATTTCCTCAGTGTGTCCTTACTAACCTAATTTAGTTGAAAATTTGTGGGAATTTAATAAGCCAGATCAGCTTTATGAGTGTGATTCCATCTCATGACATACTCTTTTTCTGACAACAGTTTTTCCATCAAATAATTCATTGTCTATACATTCTGAAGTATGTTACAAAATCATTTTTACCTTAGTCTAATCTCTGAACCTATCATAATCCGAACTTAACGGGTTTGTAAAGGAAGCTATGTAAGGCAAGAAGTTCTTAAACCTCAAGTTTCACTATTTCAATCACCATGGAAAATTTTCGGGTACACCATTGACCCCATACCATAGGTTATAGAGTTTATGGGGTCAAACAGTTTAACTGTTGATAGGTATAAATCTGGATCAGAATTTGGCAACCTTTGCATGGAATGTCAGGTAATCATGTCATCATGGCAGGGAGGTCCCAGAAAAATGGTCACTATTGACTTTTTCAAAATCTGTTATTTACACTTATATTTATCATTTTGCACTTAAAATTTTCCTTCTGTTTGCCCCCAAATGACCCCTAAATGTCACTGAACCAAAACTTGTTGCACTACCTATTTATCAGTGCTTATTTTGACATTCCTGAATATACTAATGAGACCAGATTAAAAGTGAAATATAATTTTGTGTTTGTAACAGGCGTCCAAAAAAAAATGAACACTCGGACAAAGTATTTTCATAAAAAAAAAGGTGCGCATGGGTCCATGTTTGGTATCAACTTTCAAGCGCACTAAAATAGCTTTAATTTGCAATTTTGCATTCCGAATCGATATGGACAAGCAAAGATATGCTTCATCAAATATTAGAGTGCAAAATCACTTGTCGCTATATCGCCTTTTAAAAAACTTGGAATGCTGATGCAACATGAATACAATTGACTTCATATCACATCTTCTTTCCATCTTAAAATGGAAACATACAAATCTTGCATTGTTTTTTACTATTAAAGAGAGACCTTTTCACACAACACGGTTTTTGTTTTACCAAATGCTCACTGTTGGATCTACAACGGCTTTTCCGTGCCATTCTGGTCTGTTTGGGTCTGCTTCACAAGTCCATATCAGGCTATGCAATATTTACCTTCTTTCTTTTTTTTGATTTTTTTGCGAGTTTTGTTGTTTTGTGGTTTACAGAACTTATGTAAGCACAGTGGTGTTCTAATTACTCGTAAGGAATGCTTGCTTACCTTCTCCGATGTTGATGTAACAAATTGCATTGTCTTTAGGCAGATGCAGAACCCTCCCATAAATATATGCCCCTAATATTATTCATGTTCGATCACCCTGTATGACGACACCGCCCCCAATGACGTCATACCCACAATCCTCTTCCTCCTTTTCGCTTACCCTCGACAAGATAACATCCTGCAGGGGGCCGGACGTTCCGTAATCACATCGGAGAAGGTAAGCCATCATTTCCCTTACCAGTCATTAAGAACCCACTGTTCTTACATACTCTACAGGAATCTCTTCCCTCATCCGATGGTTGATGTAACAAATTGCATTAACATCGCCATATGTAGCACAGTTTACTAGGAGGCGGTCAGGATGCAAAACGTCACCTGGATTGCGTGAATCGAAATGAGTATGAATATTAATTGCAAGCAATTCAGAAGAAGTAAGAGCCACGCCATGTCCCATGCATACAATAGCATGAAACCTCAGCGCCCACTTACTAAGAGAATGATTTGCTGAGCCCCCTGAAAGATTTGCTCCTGCAAAAAAGCTGGTCCAGATAGGTCGACGTACTAGAGGAGCCGTCTACACGAAACCAGCACCCCTCGTGCAACGACACACAACGGCGCATAACTGAGAGGTTTACTCCCAGTATAGGGTCTACAAGGCCTTCAGAGCATCTCGAGCATTAGCACCCATCGCCACCCTCTGGGCCCGTTGACTGGCCTATAGGAATGGGCAATCAATCGCCCGGTTAGCGGAGACTGAGATGGCGAAATGTGCCCAAATTCCTCAGGCCCGCGAACGGCTACAAGTACTCTGCGAAAAACCCGCACACGTAAGTACATGAAGACATGAGTCATCAACTGTTACCTAATGCAGTCCAGCCCACCATATCCCACTCACTTGAGCCCTCAAGGCAAGCGAGTGCGAGGAGCGGAAACAGAGGAGAATCTTGCGAGGCCGACATAAGCCCACTCCGATGCAACATCCGTTCTATATCGCAGCCTAACCCCCCGGGGGTAAGCTTCAGGATAGCACAGCAACCCCACGTGTATCAAGTATCTCCACAAGAATGGAAAAAGGCCAACCGAAGATTGACCCCATTCTGGGGGAACATCCATAGTCATACTATGCATATTCCAATCATGAATGAACAAGAGATCAGAAAGGACTACTACCCGATGTCGCCCTGAGATGTGACCACCCCAACCGCATGATCAGTAAACGTTTGAAGGGGGTGCTGACAAAGAATTCCTCAGCAAAACGATGGAGAGAGTACCCGATTAACAGTACCAGCTCCAACATTTACCTCAAGGCCGACCTAAACAACCTAAACAACTGGATTGAGGCGGCCAGGAGAGTAAGAGAACTCTAAAGTTTAAGGAAATCGCCGAGTAAAAGGTAGTGGCGCGGACGCCTAGCCCCAACAGCATTCCCCTAGCATACCAATGACCTAAGGTGACGCAACCGGCTAATTGGGAATCCATTACACATGACAAGAGGAAAAACCCAAAGGGGGTGGGATAAAGATCCCAGCTGGGAACCTCAAGCAAAACCTATCGCAAAGGCAAAAAGGTTGCTTCAAGATACAGAAAAGTAATCCCTTTTGGCCGCGTAGCGCCAAAGCAAACTCATATATCCTCGCATCTGGAACCTCACAGAATAAGAATATGTGTCGAACCATCCCATGGACACCCAAAGATTCTCTCACTTTAAAAGGCTGAGAGATTGTATAAGACCAGTCTGCAGCATATGCCCAGACCAATATGGAACTATTACTATTATAAATATTGAAAGGTATATGATAATATAGTCTATCCACATGTACAGAACTATGTCATCTGGCGATGAAGACTAATTATCACAATCAAACATATAGGTGAAATAATATAATAAAAAGTCTAGTATATCACACCTCCATGATCGAACCAACCAATCCAGACATAGATAGATTGGAGTGCTACCACCCCCTTTCAACAATATATATTAAGTGAAAGCACAAGTGAATAAAATAATAAGTCCAGTCATTTGATAGACAAGCCTAATCATCAATCCAACAATCCATCATCCCCATGCAGAAGAGTTGAGAGGTTGCACCTGTCCTTCAAATAAAGGTAACAACAAAACCCGCCGTGGGTGGGCGGTGAAGTGCCTATAACTGAGCTGAGAATCCCTGCTATAGCTTGAATAAAAGACCCCAGCGGGGATCGGGCACAAAGCCGACCGAGCGAGAGGCTCGGCGGGGCGTGCCACACACACGCTTAGTAGAGATCACAGCGACGCGAACTGAACACCACTTCCGAAATAAATATTGCAGGGCGGTTAGACTTGGTTTTTGGCTGAGTTTCCTGAACCCAAAGAATTGAGGCCACAACGACGAAATTTACTCCGTCCTAACGTTTCATCTAGGTATCCATCGCCAAGATGGCGAGCGGACGTCAGCGGACACCCCGAACCTCGATCGAAAAAATCGATCAGAAGCGATGGATATGGCATAAATTACGGTGGAATCCGACACAATAACAATTTAGGCTACTGACGAATTAATCGCCAATCGTATCATTAACGGTATTCATCGCCAAAAGGGGGCTAACGAATATCCGAACTTCGAATCAACCGCGATCCGAAGTGATTAATACAAGCGTAAAAACGAGAAGGAACGGCAGAAACAGCTCGCTCCCGTACCCGAAAAATACTGACTACAATATCGTCGTGAACGACCGTCGAAAGGCATGTCTTCATATCCGCGAAAGAAATTGAATCCAAATCGCCATCGACATGATTCAGACCAAGGGCAATAGTGATCCCAATTTGTAGTCCTACCAAAAGGAACCGAAACCAAAGGAATCAAGACATTAAGCAGTAAGACCCTGACGCACGCCCCTGGATGAAGGGGAGGGGGGGGAGATACATCAATCCCAAACCGGCACAACCCCTAGGGCTGGCTCAAAGCATCGGTTGGCGTTGTATTTATTAACACACCACACCGCATCAAAACTCGGACCCAGGAGGGGTCTGACCTCGGAAGACCACAGCTACCATCTAAAGAGGCTGCAACCGCCTAATAAGCACGTAAGCCCACCGAAGAACCGGATTGAATGGATAAGTCGAGTCCAACAACGGAGAGACAACTAAAAAAGGAAGTTGAATCCAAAAATGGGTAGGCATCATAAAAGATATGACGCCACCCCCTACACACCCATAACGGGAGCCGCTCCCACCAGTGAAGGCGAAGCTCTATGCCCCGCATCCCGGTTTGGTAGGAATACCCCGACGCATGCTCTCCCGAGAAACGCTTGGCGAGCAAGCGCCGCCCAATCAAAAAACAGCAGAGTACGACACCCGAGTGGGGGTGCACAGTCCCCCCCGGCGAATGGGTTTCCGTTCCCCGCAATGAATCATCACACCCATAGGATTGTCCTCGTGTAACAAAGCGACACGGCTTTTTAACACAGGCCAGTATCCATCGGGTAAATGAAACGATGCCCCCATCGCCCGAATCCCGGAAGGGATTGATGCGATTAAGGGCGAAACCTACACCATCGTGACCCGAACAACTACCTGCAAGAACAGAATAACTATACAAAATAATTAAGCACAAAAAAAAGACCCAAAACCCCGTTGATGTTACTGGTCTATGTTAATGCGACGCATAATCATTAAAAAGGCAAGTACTAAAAACAGACATTACACCGGTATTACGGAATACATACAAGCATACCACGTGTGGGCCGCTGAAGTAGTCACACCGCAACCTCCGCCTACACCCCCCCGCGCCCCGACAGGGGACAAACGAGTGTAGACCGCAAGAAGAACTAAGACAATCTTCCCCAAATTGTCACCTTACAGCAAACTCCATCGCTGAGGACCCGATTGTCAATGGTACCTTAGTTGGAGGTAAGCAGGATTCAGTATACCGTGTGACATATGACAGAGATGTAACACTGACATCAACCCGGTTTAATATGATCAAACCCTGTTGAAACCCTGAATGAGCACGTCGCATACGACAGGCTAATCCAACCCCATCGGGAGAGGCAGACCAACCTAGTTGGCCCAACAACCCCACCGCCCGTTACTAACGGCAATGCCGGCGCACCCCCCCTTTTTTCTTCTCCCCCAAGCCAATACAGGAGTGATCGGCTTCACGGCATGCAAAGGCGGGTATACTGCGCTGCATAGATGCCGCGACTGGATCCCCAACCGGCGGCAGACCTACAAAGTCAGTGCCCCGTTCACGGAGCCCCGTTGATCCCCAAAGAATAGGTATTCACTCCCTGTGAATAGGCATTGTCTCGCGTATCAATTCTTAAATTCCTGCAGATGAATGGTCCTATTGTAGCGCTAAATCCCCCTAAGAGGATTTAGCAATGGGCCGACATCACAAAAAATGGAAAACTAAATGATACCTGCTCAGCCGAAATCCCATGCACAGGGACCGAGGCATCAGGTGGAGACATCCGCAGGAAAAGCCAACGAATCACCCGTAAAGAACGGACATTGCTTAGGGTCTAAACAACCCGCAATCTCTCGAACCTTAACCCCTGTGATACGTTCCGTTGTAACAATTTTTTTTTAATTTCTACTGAGAAGTTAGCAACGGCCCATCAACACGAGGTTTCGTTCGAGAAGACTCACCCACCGCTAAAACCCATCCCCGACGGTAGTGAGGCACCGGGTGGGTACCAGCGCAGCAGGTGCCGGCCGCTAGAGAGCCGCCCCGCCTCGCTGAAATCCAAACCTCCTGCCCTCCAGAACTCCCTGCGGAGCGACTGCGTAATGAGTGGAGGCCAGCTTAATTGAGCCCGGCTATTCGCCCGTACTCAACAGGCGAAGCGTGGCCAATATCGCTGAAGAAAAACAACCCGGTCCAGCCGACATTGATTTCCCATGAATGGGGATTTCAAAGCTGAGAATGGGTATTGTCTCGAAAATCGATCGGCAAATCCCTCAGTGACTGGTCCTTTGTTTGGTCTTATCCGGGATTACAGACGCATGGACCACCCGAGGAGATCCGCCCGGGTCAAAGCGCCTGCCAGGCCCCCGCAATCACCCCTGTGAGGATTAAGGCAAACTGCTCGAGACCAGGCAGTAAAAAGCCCGTAAAATCGCCCTATAGATATAAGAAGGACGAAGGGCCCGACGTCGCCGGGTGTTTCGCTGAAGCAAGCAACGGGCCGTGCTTCAGCGGGAACTGCCACCGGTAGACGCTGCCACGAGGGCAGCGCCGCCGTTAGCGAACCCATAGAAGGGGCACAACCACCGTAGGTGACGTGGGACCCATGGCGGTGATCCCCATATCGTAGGGTACCGAAACGTTGACAACAACGCATAGTATCCAGCCAGTCTACGCACCTCTGGGGCATGGGCGACTGACACGACACCGGGCAGGTGTGAACCCTCTACTTCGGTGAACCCCCGCTTACAGCAGTGATGAAACTCCCTATAACGGCGATGGGTACTATAGCGGTGGGAGTGTGATCGGTGGGTACCGAAGACGCTACCACGCGCCCCAGTATCCTATCAGTCAAACGCACACCCTTAGGCGCGGGCGACTGACAAGACACCCGACCCAAGCCTGTGTAACGGCGGGTGAACCTCCGCTTACATCAGCGTAGGATCTCCCGCTCATTACCGGTCAACATCCCCTAACCACCGTCCAAGTTACCAAAGGGACGAAACCCAAGGATATACCCCTGTCCAACTCCAGAGCAAACCAGGTCTAAGACCTGAGACCGATACTCACTTCCGCACTTATTCGCCTCGGAGTAGGACCAGCAGGTAACGTGGGTGGTGGGTCCCGTGACGGCGACGCGGTCGAACAAGTCACGTACACGGCCTATAAGGGAAACAAACGGGCCTGAGCACGCACCAAAGCGAGGATAACCCGAATACAATTTACTAAGTTTTGATAGAAAATTTATTAAAAGCAGCTCCCAAACAATCCTCAACTCCTTTAATCAAAGGTCATACCTCGTTGACACAAGGCCACAGACAGCATTAAGGAAACTAGGTAGTAACCCACAAGTGAACTCTATTGTGGAAGGAATGATCGTAGCATAATTATCAAATGTAAACAAACCGGACGCCAGTTTGAACTCAACGAAAGGCATTACGCATTCTCACACACCTGTAATCACAAATATCCCGTTAAAATATAATAAAAATAATATATAACACATAGGTAAAGATAGTAGTGGGAAATAGGACTATCGATATGAACGTGTTGCAGTGCCCAGGGACGCCCTACGCTAGTCGTCCTATGGGTGTGAATTATGCGGGTTTTGTGTGTTGACAAATCCTACGCAAAGTCAAGGTTTAAATCCTTAAATACGACTTCGCAAACTAATGTCAAAAACTAACAGTCCCAGTATGTAATACATGTTTTTAACAATTTTCACAAGTCAGGGGCCCCAAGTAGCTTTAAATCTTGACCAAATTCGACAGAAATCAGGTAGTTAAATCATAACGTTAACCATCTTGTCGAATTCCCAAAACGAAAGATGAAATGATTGTGGGGATGACGTCACTTGGGGGTGTCGTCATACAGGTGATCGAAAAATGAATATATATTATTGGGGATATTATTTGTGTGAGGTTCTGCATCTGCCCTAAAAGACAATGCAATTTGTTCCATCAACATCGGATGAAGGTAAGCGATGCCTGTATGAGTCATAGATTTTCTTGGGAACTCAGTAAGGATGAAGAATAAAGGAAGTGTCTGACTGTGTGTTTGTCTAATTTTGGTTTAGATCGATCATTCTGTAATTTTGAGCGATTTGATAAGTTGATTTGCTAATGAAGTGAACTGACTGATTCCATTTTTGGAAAAGACAAAGTATTGCTCATATCAGACAATGATTTTTGCTTTTATTGACAATAATGAAGTTCAAACAGGATTGTAGGTTCAATAGCCAATCATAACTCTGTTAATAACTTAATTTGAGTATGTTACATATAATCTGTTTTCAACGCATCTAATGCACATCGGACCACTCAGAATTTCCTTTTTGATGAAGCTTAATCTTTTGTTCTCATATTGGATTGAAATAATAAATGGCAAGAACATACCAAACAAAGATCTGTGTGTACTTAATATTTTACAATGCCTTGTCCCGAGTTTTAATTTTTTTTGGACAGCCTGTATATTGCTTACAATCAGATCAATGCTCTTTAAAATATATTAGGGAAACTCATAGCTTCAAAGTATCTAATGGTGAAAGCACGCTATGTCCCGGACAGAGACCAGTTGCTAGCTGACTTAAATCCAGAGAGTTTCTTAAACAAAGTCCAACCCCTTGAAACAGTCTATAAAAGTGGTTTAAGAGAGTCGGCTTGTGGAAATAAAACTTGCCCTTCAACTCAAGTAACATTTATTGGTATTGAACCTGGATGAGCATCTTCCACCTGGAGCCGACTCCTCGTGCGCTGATTGGCGATGTCTCAACAGATAGAGAACCAGAACCGTTAACCGGCCAATCTAAGGTTTCCTTGCAGAAGTGGGGCTACCTGGAAGCAGATCAGGACACTACCTGTGGTTGTGGAACAGCACCACTGACAATGGAACATCTCTTGGTCTGCCCACTGCTGGAGCAACAATGCACAAACAAGGACCTTGCAGAATTCAATGAAGCAGCCAAACATTGTACACACCTCTGGCTGGATCATATTTGAGAACCACTGTGTTTGGACACAATAAGAAGACTGGACTAGAAATAATACACTATCCCTTTAACCCCCTGAGGTCTACCGGCCGATTTGATTGGTTATACATTGGGTTATATGACCTATTTCGCCAATCAGAGACATGCTAAGAAAAGCTAAATGCTTGTATAGATTTATAGAAGGTCTATTTTGATTGGTTACTCAGAGGTTATATCATGCTACATCATGTAATGAGCCAATGAAAGATACTGTAAGAAAGGTGGTAGACCTCAGGGGGTTAAAAATGTTGTCTAGACAGTTCATTATTTAGAGTAAAATTGCACATAAATCCAGCATTGGATTGTATAGTGCATCATAGACCTGACTAACATTAATTCAAGTATGATAGGCACGGGAAGAGAAGAGATCAGTATCCTTACCACAATGATTGCGTCCATGAAGTTTTTGTAAAGGTGTGTATGAATCGTTAGAACTGAAAACCACTCTTAAATGGCAGTTGTGATAATACTGTCAATTTCGACCATGGTTCTATCACTAACGATTTTACACAGTACCTGTACAAAAAACCTCCATTGGAGCAAATGCATGTGGGTAGCTACTGAAATCTTTAGTGGCACGGGTGCTATGTTCCTTGACCAACTCTGAGTACCATAAAATAAATACAAATTCTATAGGATGTTATTTGTAATAACAGGTTGTTTTGACTTATTCAAGATGTATTTGCTTTGAACAAATACATAAGGTCTTGAAAACATAGTCCTAACTGTTGTGAGTGGTCAATCAATATTGCCTCAATAAACTTTGTTCCAACCAAACATGGTCATATCAATTTTAATCCCCTAACATCATCAACCAATTGATTTGCTGTTCAATTTGATCAACATGACCAGACCTTTAAAGAGGCACTTGCACATTTGAAAAATAGAGCACCCTCAAGATTTTTCAAAATTGATATTTTGGCATGGTTGTAAAGCTCTTATATACATTAGCCTTCACCTGAAATGATTAAGCCCAAATCAGCGCCCTTATGGTTAGAGAGAGAATGATTCTATAACAATGTGACTCTGGTGTTAGTTTATTCATCAAGTGACAGAACTGGCATTAACACAAGAAAACACATGTGGTTCCCCAGGCTTCCACCCTGTTTGACTGGTCTCTAACCTTTGTGGTTTGATATCAATGAGGCCAAGTCTATGATATTCATGGCATATACACATTTGAGATTAAGTTACAGCAAACGTTGAATTGTTAGCGCCTACAATTACCTGTGTCTTTAAGCCCTTATAATGTCCCTATCTGTTTTGGTTAACCATTAAAGCCATTCTCTAGTTTGTAACAATGTGCCAGTGCTGCTTACTTGACCTTCTGTACATGGATCGCAAAAATGTTAACAAGGCTGTGTGGGTCCATGGCTATGATGAATTACATTTAAATATCTGTAGCAAGGAAAAAGTATACTTCGGTACCCCACAAACCCCCGCGCATCATTAGGTGTGTTTCTTGACAAAACTAGATGCAATGTTCCCCTTAAGTACCCAACTCACAATATCCATAGCAGACTATGTAAAATATTCATACCACTAGCTTGTGTTTGACACGAAAACCTAGATCACATTTCTTCCGTACCAAAAGTGGCGTAAAAAAACTCCATACTTAATAAATCACCCACACCCTGGGGCATATTAGAGTTGTATTGATGATGGTGGGAGACCTCTGGGCAGGGTAAATATCATCTGGAGCACTAGAACTTGTGCATGATGTATGTTATTTAAATTCTTTTTTAATAAGAAAGTGACCTGGTTGTGCTATGATTAGATGTTAGGCCTATTTTATATACGATATTTTGATTATTTTTTTAATTGGACAATATTGAAATGTGAAACGGTTTCTCACAAAATTAGTTATAAACTTGGTAAACTCACTTTTTTATTATTTTCTGATTCTGTTTGATACAGTTGAAAGGTGAACGATTCTCATAAAATTATTTAATGAGGTCGAGTTGCAAACCATTTTTTAAGGTAAATATCCTGGATTAATCTTGAAGATATTTAAAGCTTTAAAGCTATTCCAATAAACGTAGGAAGCAGAGGTTTCTGTGATACATCAGTCAACAAATTCCTGGCATCCTAATGGAAAGAGGAAGGCTATAACTGATACAGCACTCAGATTGCCCTCAGAGCGAGCTATGTCAACTGGCCCAGAAGAAGCTCAAAGGTTTTATATAGAAACCCGAAAATAGGGGGAAATAAAAGAATTATTTTTGTTTCTGGTTCAAAGAATTATTCCATTGTCCAATCAACATTTCCGTTGCTTTCAGGCATCAAGAAATCACGACTCAGACGCAGCCATCACACCGATATCTAAAATCAAATCGGTTAGTAATATTGACAGGCAAAAACTATTTGAGTCAGCAGTAGTCATCAAAAACTGGGGGATGCCATGTTGCACATTAGATCAGATTTAATCAAATTCCCCAAGCAAGATATTAGTAACTAATTTGACATATAACTCTCTCTCAACTACAGTAAAATAGAATATTTTACAGAATCAATTCTTCACAATTTTGCCAACAGTACTCAGCTCCAGTGTGGGGTTCCGGGGTGGGGTTCTCGGAGTCTTACTGGTTACCCAAGCTCAGAACATGGTTACTGAATGTTTCCCCCTAAAAGTACAGTTACATTGAAATAATAGCTTAACAGGGACCAGGGGTCCGTTCCCCCGAAACTCAGTCATAAACCTACGTGCATACTCTGTCATGTCTGAGTGGACCAAATGCACTGTGTTATTTGTATTAAAAGTTCTTTAGGTAGGACATACACATGAGTTAGTAACTATACGCAAGGGTTACGTACAAGTTTGGGGGAACACACTCCATTTTTCTGGGAAAACAGGGACAATTCCTTTGAATTTATAACCCATAGCAGGGACACCCTTTTAGAGTGAAACTGAATTTGATAAGCCCTTAGTGGACTACGAGGGTGTATTCATTCAATCCCACAATGCTCCATTTTTTCACACCTGCAATAGAGTGCATGTGATCCACAAACTCCTATTCTTACCACATAAAAATCCTGACTTTTACACTCCCTTTTAAGTTAGCCAGAAAAGCCCTAGTACTTAAGAATTTTTATCATCATCAAGTAATGTTTAGCTTAATACTGACATGGGTTTAGGACAGTACATTAGAGTACGTTATAGGTACACCCCTGCATTGCAGTATGGGATTGGTTCAAACACCCTTTGGTGGGACTAGAAGAATCACTGAATTTGGTAATTGCTGTTGGGAGGCCCAGTAATGCAGCCAGTCCTGCTTTTTTGGTCACAACGAGGATACCTGGCAAAAATATCCAAGACCAAGGCAAAAAAATTCCCACTCAGGTGCCATTTTTGAGTTTGGCAGTTGTCAGGTCAGTCTCTACCGTTTATTCTTTGGGTCAGAGGGGTTTTGAACTATCCCATAAGCAATGCATGTGCCTATACTGTACTACTCAACACAATCCGTATTTAGGGATAAAAAGTCTTCCAGAAGTTTAGGACCACAAACATTTCAACTTGATAGAATAAAATTCATTAAGTACTAATGTTTGAGGCTAAATTAGTAACAAATGTTCAAGGTTTTATGTGTTAAGAATAGGATTTTTGTGGAATTCCCCAACTTGTGCTTGTGGGATGGCTCAATACACCCTCTGCATCCCACTTGCTGGTTGGAAAATGTGAAAATAAAATGATACAAAATAACCCAATAGTATATTCAAAGCTCCGTTTCAGGCATCTGACGGCATCTTCAACCTTTGCTGTGAATGTCCGCGTCGTAAGCAAGCTTATACCAGTAACATGCAGTATTGATTTGGTAGCCTACCTATTCTATCTTCAAATGAATGGATTTAGTGTAATCGTCCTGTGAACTTGAAAACTCCGGTCGTCTTAATCGGAGTCATGATCTTTATTCTTTTATACCTCTATAAAAATCACAGGGCCACGATTGTGATTCAGCATCATATCCATCCCCGCTTCGATGGGGAGGCATTAGCGATGCCATCTTTTGGAAAACAAAGTGAACGTCTGGTCATTTGCCTTCACCAAATGAAGGGCGAAAAGTTTTTCTCAGTTGTGGCAAGTTCCAAAACTAATGTGAAATTATAAAACAAAGCTCATTGTGGATATGAACCGCATTTAAGTCAACTTTGACTCTACATGGCATCAACAGAGTTATTTTAAATTGTCAAATAAGGATTGAGAATGGATTAGGCCCTGCAGTTGTGCTTACGCAGCAACAAAAAAAGTACTCGCCTACAGCCGGCAATTTGATGTGACCCCCATGCCACCTTTATGCCCACTAGGGTGCTTTTGGAGCATCTGACCATTTGTTTTTGGGCCATGACCTATAATGACCTTTAGATGACCTTTGACCCCATTCTTGTGAGAGGGGAACTGTGGGGCACTACCCAAGGACCATTACATGCTGCAAGTGCACAAAATGTGTACATGTACGTGGAAACAGCGGGAAATTATGTTTAGGGTTAACATTTTTACCACATCACACAGACACAGAGACAGACGACGGACGGATGCATGTGCACGCACACACATACACACACCACACTCCAAGCATCCCTATGTGCCTCTTCCAGATGACACAAAAGAGATTTAAAGACATTCTTCAATGCAATCCAAATTCACAAAATCTTTTTCTTTTTCCTCTCAGGTGATCAATGATCAACACCAGCCTAGTGGAGCCCATAAAGTCTAAACCTAATACATTCAGAAACCAACTTACTGTAAAGTCTTCCAAATATTTCCCCGCAAAAAAACCCCCCCAGCACGCCAAGTTTGGTAAAGCTAACATCACTGGTACGTAAGCATCCGCGCTCGTCTCGGCAGCATGTCATAGTACCTCTGGCCAGTGTATGTCCTGTGAAAAAGACGGATACAGTAATGGTTAGGTTGCAGTCATAATGGAAAGAAAAATCCATTCTGGCTTGGGTGGGAATCCTGCTCCTAATAGCAGGAACTACCTCGTCATGAGCATCAACCTACCAAGTTCTAAGTGGATGTGTCCCGCATTTATGAGTTATAGCAGATTGATGAGAATTGGGACACAATATTATGCATGAACCTGACAAAATATTATACAGAATGCACTCTCCAATTGGACATGCAATTAATGACTTACAGTGGATTATGACTCTGGAGAATGCATGCCTACTGCTTGAGTGCCTCAAAGTTTAGTTTGTGTGTGTTGTGGTGGTGGTGGTATGGTGTGTTTGTGGGTGTTGTGTGTGTGGTGTGTGGTGGTGTGTGTTGTGGTGGTGTGTGTGTGTGGGGTGGGTGTGTGTGGTGTGTGTGTGGTGTGTGGTGGTGTGTTTGCATACACGTGTTATGTGCCGCATGGGTTAGGATGGATGGAAAGACAAATACTTTCATGCTCGGTGAGATTAAAAAAATAGAAAAATACTTAAAACTTTTGACATCTTAAAAAAGATTGTTAAAATGGTTCAGAAAATGTGACCAAGTTTCTAATAAATCATTTGATTGCATTTTAGGGTTGGGAGAAACATTCTTCAGCCAATTCCGTGTGAGAGTGGAGCTAAGAAGTGAGGTGTGTATGGAAGTTTGCAAACGTATGTATCTTATGTTAGAAAAGACCATATCATACTCATTTTTGCCATGGTTTTTTGTTTCTCACATGGAAAAAGGACACCCAAACCTACATTAACCCTTTAAAGAAATAATAAAAATTGTTGCCTCCCTACCCGCAATAGTTGGTGGCACCACTGTAGATAAAATGTATTACAACATAAGTTGTCATATTGGAGTAAAGAAAGGTACAGATGCCCTATTAAGGAGACCCGCATAATTCACCCCCATAGGCTCTTGATCCAATGGGAGCTCCCCAACATTTTTCTTATGGTAAGCCACTGGGGTTAAAGATTTTCAGAAGTTCTTTCTTTTCAAAATTATCAAATTTCCATTTTGTCAATTTAGCCCGACCATTATAGGTGTGTGCACCATTAACATGAAAAGTAACAATGGACTATGACCTATGTATGGGTCACTAACTTTACCCTCCTAATATGAAATATTTAATGTGGAGCAAAAATATGTCTCTGTTAAAATAGACCGATTACAATTTGGGATTAGTTTAATAATATTGGAGTACTCAAGGGAAAACATTTCCAGGATATCTTGAAATGTTTCAAAATATAATCGAAACCAAACGTTGTAGACAGGACAAACTATAACTTTTTATTTATCCTCATGACTAGACAAAAAAAGTTCCGGACATTTCAAAACAATTAGACCAGTTTTAATTTTTAACACCTTAAAGCCTTTCCCCTGCAAAAATACCAGATGGACTCAAAAATGTAACCACCCACAGATTTTTTTTTTGGGAATAATTATATTTGGGTAGAAAAAATATAGTAGCAAGATGTTACCAAAATTATACCGCTCAAATCCACAAGGGCATGCATTTTGACATGCAAAAGACTGATCAGTCTCCTCCAAATGTAATATCACTGTGATACCCAAGCTTTAAGTCACAGGAATCGCATACTTTCCCGCAGGACACAATGCAAGGCACACGCTCTATTTCCTTAAAAATACTACTAGTAAAAGAAATACAAAGCATGTGAATGAACCAGCATAATATCCTACCGTATGCAGGCGAGTGTGTTTATAACATATATGTGTGTATCAGTTTATTCACCAATATTAAAACAAAAAGAAATTATAAATAATTAAGAAATGCAAGGCAATATTTACATGGATTATGGGGTACATGGTTTAAGGCTCACGGGGTGCATGACATACCTTGCCCCTGAAGTTGAGAGTATTTTTTTTAAATTAAAAACCGGCCACAAAATTCCAAAATGTAAATACATCAATCTTTCGGGAAATTTCTCCAGAAAGTCAAAACTTGGCATATTTACATTTTCATCAATAGTGTGTGTATGTATACAGTTTTAAAACATGCAATCAGATGGTCTTCGTCTGGTGTTGGACCTGAACTCGACATTCTCATAAATTCACAAAAAAATGTATTGTCAATTTTTTTTACCTCGACTTAGGTCTTAATATTTCCCAAAAGATCTGTGAATCCCTTTTGATCTGCACAATGTAGCAAAGTAAATACTTTCAATATTGAAATATGAGTGGTACCATGGTTGAAATTACATCCAATCTTGCACGCACTAAAACAGTGGAAAAATTGGGGGGAGAGACAGAGAGAGAAAGAGGAAGAGAAAGAGAAAGAGGAGGAAAAGAAAGAGAGCGAGAGAGGAGAGGGGAGGAAGAAGCGAAGAGACGAGAAGGGAGAGAGAGAGGGGGGAGGGAGGGAGAGAGAGGAGAGAGAGCGGTAGAGAGAGGGGTAGAGCGTGGGAAGGAAAAGAGGCGAGAGGGGAGAGAGGGGGAGGGGAAGGGAGAGAGGGGAGGGGAGAGGCGAGAGAGGGAGCGAGAGGCGAGAGAGAAGTGGAGCACAATACAACATACCTCAACAGAAAACGAACAATACAGATGCCCTCAACCCGAACTGGCAACATTACCCTAGGGGTCTACCATCTTTTATTACAGTATCTCTGATGGTCATTACATGATATAACATGATTACCCTCGAGTAACCAATCAAATAAGACCTTCTTTTATCTGTATGCACCTTAAATTGATAATTAACGGTCCATGTCCTGATTGCCTAAAGCCTCATTCCCAGAACCCTAGATTTGCCGGAAGGTTGTCAATTATTTTGGTATCGAAGAAAGCTAGTCTCTTTCTCATTTACCCTGTGAAAATCGTAGGGCTAAAAAGGTTTGGTTTGGATGTTATGCTAAAATGTGATTCTTTTGGTGGAACGATTTAATTTACACAGGACTATATGGTTTACACAATCACGTTTTAAGCTCCCCTAACGGATTGAAATATTGGTGTAAACTTTGCGATGGGGTTTGAGGTCATGGCATGAATCAAGATGAAAAACTTCATATTAATAAAGGTGCACCGGAGAGATTTCACATATGCAGTGTCCCTAAAAAAACCAAATACTGATTTTTGCTCTGATGTTGAAACTTTCCAAACAAAACTATCTCCATCTTGAAGGATTAAGCTGGAGATGTTTCTTGGTACAAAAATTGTGAAATTTCCAAATTTCTAAAGGAGAAAATACAAAATTCAGCCTATGTTTTCTATGAATATAAGCAAATCAAAACTAACTTATTCCTATCTTTTAGACATTTCTGTAAGCCAAATACAAGTGTAAGAAAATCTTTGAGTGTCTAATCTGTATGACACAATATTTGGGCGCTCAAAAATCTCTCGTTCCACCTTTTAAAGTTGGGTAATCCCTTAAGGAATTTTAATTTGTTCAAAGTAGCTTTTCCCTTGGAAGAAATGTTATCATCTAAATATGCGTTTAAAATGTAACCATGTTGCATATATCATAACTACACAGGTTTTCCATCTGACATACTGGCTCTCTGAGCAAAACATGATAATACTGATGAATATCAGCTTAAAACCGTCTGCAACAATCTTCAATTAATTACAAGGTAGAGGAAATGATCAGCCTGTGATGATGAAACCGATTTCCAGACTTCCATCAATATTTTCCCAAGTC